>JAKOGI010002011.1:125000-151854 GCA_029747015.1 Carnegiea gigantea | reverse complement strand
CTTACTTATTAGGAAAAATTTTCTTAGCAGAAAATCACCACATTGTGTTGGCCAGGGGAGATCTACACTCACCGTAAGTGAGATCATCACTCACAACTCACGTTATCCCCGGGGTATACGTACGTAACTTTTGGCCAAAATGTGTCTCAGTAGAGCAATTCTAACTTTGATATTGTCCTCTATGGGGCAACAACTCGCACCAAGATAGTCATATTTTGAGTCCAGTCCACCTTAAGGTTTTGTCACATCACACACATCATAATAGATCTGGGGAATAGCTCACACCAAGATGGTCATATCTTGAGTCCAGTTCCTGGGAGCAGCTCACGCTATCTTTACGTACAATTTCCAACATTACCTTTGGGGGAAACAGCTCATGCCATCTTTGCATCCAGTTCCCACCCTCAAGGTCACGCCACCATATTTCATTCCTTTTTTTAGTTGCTTATTCTATTAGAGTCATGCTTTCTAACAAAACAACCCATAACCTCTCTAATGGTTTACGATTCTTCTGTTTTTAACTTAAAAAGCTCTTATAAACGTAATAAATTCGCTAATTCATAAATCAAAATTCATTTGGAACTTAAAGTACTTAATTAGTGTGTAGTTCAACTAGGTTCGTAATAAAATCCTCAAATACCATTCTTCAACTTGTTTCATAAAACTCAAGGAGAGTGCATAAATAAACTAAAGTGTTAAAACGTTCTCAAATTTACTACCATTCAAAACTTAAAGTACTTAGCTCGCTTATAATTCAGCTAAGGTTCTTCATAAATTTTCCACATAAATGCTTCTTAAAATCATAATGAGTTTACTAGCTCGTAATTTGAACTCAATCAAAACTCAAATAAGTAGCTATCACACATATCAAGCTAAATTTCATAATTAATACCTTAATTCGCCCTTTTTCAAATCGTTTAAATACTTTCAAATGCAAGGAGAAGTTACATATAAACCAATGTCTTAAAGCATTTTCGAACTCACTTTTAGTTCGCTTTTAAACTTCCTAAGCCTATCAACTTCTTAACTCTTGAGGCTATTTGTTTTGCCGTTTATAGTTACATTGATGTTTATACACTTATTGGATTCCATATCTAATTTATTTCTCAAAAATTTGGTTTGAAATGATTTTTAAGCATCTTGGACTAACAATATGTCTTACATCCAAAAAGCCTGAGCCTTCACATCAGAACCTGCACCCAGGGCCCAAGATCGTTTGCACTTATGTACTCCTCAAGCTTTTTTAATGTAAGGATACAATCATCTCAAACAAAGCCAAAATCCATCCATATTACTCCAAAACTAACAGTCTATTTAGAATGTGGGGAGAGAAGGGGAGGGAGGAGAAATGAAGGTTAATGAACACTTATTCCTCTTGTTTCGAAATATTAAATGAGGGGGAAGAAAGGGAAACTGATAGGAACATTTCACCCTCATTCCTTCCATTCTCTTCATTTTTGTTCACCCCCAAAATGAGCGGCAAACAAGGGGAAGGAATGATTTTTAATAATTTTCCTCCATTCCCCTCCATCCTCTTTTATGACATATCCAAATAAGGTGGGTACAAATCACCTTCCTTTCCTTCCCTTCCCCTCCATTACATTTCCGCTTTCATAGAGGCAGCCCATCTTAACAAATCAAACCATATACCATTTAAAAATTAAACATACCCTACAAAAATAGGTGAAAGATCTTGTTTTCAAGAAGGACAATTAATTTGGGAGGAATGGAGCAATAAGCATAAATTGACCATCAAATCAAATCTGAAAATAAACATTAAATAACAACTAGTGTATTCATTGAAAAAAAAATTGAAACTTTTTAAAGACGAAATCTATTTTAAACACTGAATCTAGGCGTTTGAGGTGTATGATATAGATTAAGAAAAAGAAATGCACCAGGTGTAGGTGGTTCAATATCAATAAGACCACGGAGACGGCGGCGATGGGGGGGGATCTTGGAAGTACTTCTCAACATCGTCGGAAGTAGTAGCAGTAATAGTTGTAGGATCAGAATCAGAATTAGAAGCAGATTTAGAATGATTCTGCGAGCAACTATGGCAACTATATTTTCCAAAGTGTGAGATTACTGGTAGTCGTAGGGGTATGGGCCTATGAAGATAACTAGAGGCAGGCAACAGAAGAGAGTGGAATAAACAACACATGCTCCACTGGATCATGTGAAGGGAAGCCATTGATTTTTTACTCGTAAGGTTAAGGAACAAGGTAGGATATAAGGGCCGGTTGCACGAATATATATATTTATATATCTAAGATGTGTGTGTAGGCAATAAGCCGGCCCTAAGAGCAAATCCAGTGGTAAGCCAATTTTTTGGTTCACCGGTGGAGGCCTATTACTGCCACATTGATATTCTCTCTAATTTTTTGCCTCACAATTCTCATTCTTTCCAGTGGAAGACTCATAACTTTGCTTCATCAAATAAAACAATACCCATGGACCCACTACATAATATACAACTTTATTTTTCAAATTTAAAAAAACAAAAAGTAATTAAAAAATTTTAACAAACAAAAAAAAACTAACGAGCTTCCTCCCTAGGCCGAGGCTCCCCGCGAGCTGTGCATGATGAAGCAACCCCTGTAAATTGTCGACGCTTCTCTCTCCTCGTTCACCTCTCTCCCTCTTCGGGCAAGCCAACCGTTGGCTTTGCTCTAACACGAAGGGAATAGGTGGCAGACAAGATTCCACGCAAGTTGCAGCTGCAAATTGACATGAGTACCCCTGGTGATCAAAGCACCCGGAGCGGCATAGAAAAGGAACGTAATCCACGTGAGCCCGTGCCATAGACGTTCTGTGTGGATTGGATTGTAACTCAACCCTAGTTTTCTTTTTATCTTTTTTGCAAACTAAGCCCTGTAATGACGTCGTCTCGGGCGGTAAACATTGGTGAAGAGAGCAGTAGTCATTGCCATGCTATTTTGGGGATTTTTATTTATTTATTTATTTACTAGTCTAGACCCGTTTTTTGCATGGTGCCCGTTTAAATAGACATTTCATAGACATATAGTATGCAAGTAACAAACTAATAGCCATTATAGACATAGTTAATATTATAATTTGGAAAAGATAATAGAACAATCAATAAAAAATATAAATAGACAGCAACTTCGTTTATAACCATTGAAATTAACAATTAAAAACCTCATGATTGTAAAAAGGGTCTATAATAGTACGTTAGAGATAGTAGATAGTGATTATGATAAAATCACGCTAAATGACATGATGAGAAGTCAATCTATGACGCCAATGACAAAAAATCAACCTCCTGTTTTTATACATACACAGAAAATAAAGTTTTAGTAATAATTTGAATAACGATGATGGGATTGAAGTTTATATTTACACGTTTTCTATTGGTGTACCTAACATTAGTTTTTCGTAAGTGATACACATCTTCCTCCCTATTGACTGGTGCAATAAAAGCGATAGGAACTTCGAGTCCATGGTGGCATGGAGATTTCATGATAAAAAATACTCATGGTTTACCTAGATGGGCCCTATTTTATTTCACATTTTTGAGGATTTAGCTAAGCGCTTACATCTCCTTACAACTCCTTACATCCTTAACACAATCCTTATATCTTCTTACATTATTTTACATTTTTTTACATCTTCTTACATCTCCTTACATCTTTTTATATCTTCTTGCATTCCATATAGATTTTCAAATAACACTCATTTATTTTAATTACAGAAATATTTATAGTTTTTAATTTTGCTACCAATATACACAATTTGTAAATATTTTATGAACACAACATTTACATAAATATAAAAAGATAATATAAATACGTTAATTATATTTGAGTTTCGACACGAACAATATATGTCATTGTAGATAGAATAAGTAGCCATACTTTTAAAATTATAACACAAAGCTTTTTTGTTCATGTTTACGCCTAAAGCATATATAAAAACTATCAAACCGTATGCGACAAAAGTATTATAGCTATTTCATCTCTAAGTTTATCCATGATAATTTTGTTGCTATCACAATACAATTAAACTTTTGGCGCCCGTTCCAAATTTGATTCCGTTATTGAGATTGATATGTGCTTGTTATGCAGAATAATAAAATTATGCAGAGTACAACAAGAAATGAAATTTTATTAACAAAATTCACAGGGTTTAATATATTTTGTTATTGTGTAATTAACTTAGTTAGTGATTTATTTTTAATAAGTTTATTATTTTAATATTATTATTTCTCATCTAAAACGTTCATTGTAAAATAATCACATTTTATTTCAATTATATTAAGAAATATTTTGCTTACTAATGGTATCAAATTTTAGTTGTAAATATGACTAATATATCATAATTATCGTAAATTATGCTATACAACTCTTCAATAATTCAACAACTCCTTACATCTATCCTTACAGCTCCTCACAGCTCCTTACATCTTCTTACAACTCTTTACACCTTCTTACAACTCCTTTTAGCTCCTTACAGCTCTTAATAGCTTCTTACAACTCCTTATATTTTCTTACAGCTTACAGTTGTATCTGATCTCGAAATAGAACAGGTCGGTAATCACCTGTAATCGCAGAAAGCGATAGATGACCATATGACTGTGGAAAATATTAGCATAGGATAGACAATAATAAAAGAATAAAGTGCATAAAATGTGATAAGCATGGAAAATTATAGTACATGTGTTGCACATACATCTAATTGGGTAGTCATTGCATGCAAAAGAATTCGAGTATCCTCGTGAAGAATAGTGAACTCTTTATAGCCTATATTATCTTTTAAGAGAATTCCAAAGATGTACCTATAATTTTGAATAAAAGAGGACAGTTTATAATAATGAAAACATGCATTTGAAAAAGTATAACAATGGTACATGACAATCGAAAATCAAGTATGTGAACATGTTTTGTGTCAATTTTGGAAGTTGGCATGTGCATTAAGGTACATTTAGAGCGGATACGTAAGTATGGATACTTTTTTTGCAATTATTGCAAGCATCATAAAGCAACGGTTCAATTTCAACGATGTATACAAAAAGTCAAAAGTCTCTCACTTGGATATAGTAACCTTTAAAGATTATGTGTTGCTGAAGGAATATATGTAAGCATGAAGTTACATTTGTAAAATAAACTTCTAGCTTACATTTGACGTGGCTGCATATTCATTCAATCTAATCCTTTGAGTAGTGAACAACTTCTCTAGATTGCACATATGTAATATTCTCTTACGCATGAAATCAAAATGTTTTATCACACCTTTAGTGTCAGAGTACCTAATACATGTAGGGAAAGTAACATATGTGAGATCAAGTGTATATAACTTGCATGGAAAACAAAAATTGAAACTAATGTCATAGGTTGTATATACAATCCTTCAAAGTCTTCTATTGTTTGAATATCTGGGTTAATCAGCAATCTACTAACTAATAAAGTAGAAATCAATATTCTTAAAAGTGTATTGTATGAGAGAAAACATATCAATAAAGTATGCCATCACAATTATGAATATTAAAGAATTTTATGAATGAAAGTATATCAATTGGATTGGATGTAAGGGTACATTAGCAATCTCTATTGTGCACTCTGGAAGTAAGAAGTACATTTTTAGCTGTCAAATATTGTTGAAGATGGGTGCCCTCAACTTTCACAAAATCTCCCCATAAAGTTAGCCTTAACGGGTGCATCCTGCATCTATGAGTTATATGTACTAATATGAGAAAAATAAAATTTGTTAATAAATACGAAAAAAATACTAACTAATGAAAATATATATTGCATATCACAAAGTAATAATTCCTACCTTGCAGTGCCCCTATTTCTTATCATTTCTAAAGGGGATATAGCCATCACCAGGCCAATGATGCTTATGCAGTAAAAGGAAATGAAAGTATTATTGATACTTGAGAAGAAATACATGTAAAAATATAGGTACAGTGTAATTATATGGACCTATAACATTATCACGTGTTCATAGACATAGCGTGCAACACCCCGAATTTCTAATTTCTTCTTTATTACTAATATTAATCTACATGGTTGACCACTGCCGCACAAGTAATCGTAGTATAGATAAAAAGATCGTTCCTCAGGGACCAATGTAATCTATCTAGTTTTTGTTTATCCAAAATGTGCTAAGTAAAATTCTAATTTAAGAGGGTTTGATTAGACAGCTTCTAATTCACTAATTTTTTAAAAATAAATTAAGGAATGTCTAGGAATTCGTGTAGTTATGAAATTTGGTTGGATCAAAATGATAAGCATGTGCTTTTCTCTAATCGGTTGATCTCGAGGAATTGCAATCTCTCTAAAAATCTAGTCCACTCCTTCAAAATCGACTAAATTTGCTTAAACTAAGTAAAAGTCGTTCTTTCAAACTAATCAGCCCTAATCTAGGTTAAATATCTTCGATTACTCTCTATGTCCTCCTAACATGCAAATCTCCCTTTTAAGACTACGTTATGTCAGGTTTTATCAAGCAGTCTAATAATTAAATGTTACCTTTCAGTTTTTCACTCAATTGTTTCAAGCGTGCAAGCAAAGTTTGGCCAAAAATCTACTCACAACATGATATTCACTTGATAGAATGAAATTAAACCAATCATGAAGTAAACACAATTCTATAGACTAAAACATAATCCAACTATACTTTCATAAACTACTAAATGCCTAGGCTAAATGAAGCTACTCACTTATGAAAAAAAGATTGAACAACTAACCAATATTCTGGCGAAATCTAAGAGAAAGCGGTTGACTGAGATAGCGTTCAACCAAGGGCTTCAAACCCTCTCAAAATCAAACACACACTCTCAAGATTTCTCACTGAAACAATAATCAAACTAAGAATCTAAGCTAAAAAGCACAAAAATTTGAGAAAGAAGATAAACTAGTCTACTCTTGCTTGCTTCTCTCTGCTATACAACACCCTTTTATAGAAAAACCAGGACGTTCTCAGCCACACAGCTGAAGGAAAATGAAGAGACAATAGTTTCACCTCTCACCATGGTTCGACCATGGTCTTGCAGCACATGAGTCTCCGTGGGGAGGTCAAAATACCTCCAATAAGGATCAAATGCTGGGTAAAAAGGCCTAAATCTTGTAAATGACATCAAACAGCCATACCCAAGCATAAATCGAGAATAGGAGTATAAATTATAACTCAAAATACATAACTCTCTTAAAAATGTAGCAAAATAGCCCTAAAATGATGTATACATTAAGTACTTATCAGTGGCAGCAGAAAACCTAAGTGGGTGTTACGGCCATATTTCCTTCTTGGAAATACCAGGCTAAGTATCAACCAAAACGTTAATGCAAAAACCTTCTCAAGTCATAACGTCAATTCAAATTTCTGACTACAATTGTAATAATATCTTACTAAAACACACTTCTTAACAAGTCCAATGCAAATTGATTAAAACAACTAAGCATAAAATGATGAACCTCGCTCTAGTTCGGATTCCCATCCCTATGCTCACACACTTCACCTAAAAACAAATCATTTTAAAAAAATGAGATAAACTCAATAATAACCACCCTAACAGTTAAAATATGGACACAAATTCATTTTCAAATCGCTTTATGGGTGGAGGGACACAGGTAGAGTGGACTGATATAGTCTCAATAGAAGCACACAGTAATCCAAATTTCTTTTATTCATTTTCAGGTTCACAAGGGCGAGCAACTGTAGTGGGTCTCATGGCCTCCGCTTGGGTTTAACGCAACCGCTTAACCTTAACCTGACCTATTGTCAACTTGAACGGTTACTCCTTAACCATGCCTTAGCCTACCGCTAATGTGGACGGTTACCGCTAACATGACCCATGTCCATCCCAGGGGGGACACATGGCCGCTCACATGCATGCATTTTTCCGGAGGAAGGCTAATGGGCTTCAATAATACAACACATACTTTCAGTCTCACCCATTCAGCCATTTATTTACACATTTATACTTAATCTTGATTTTTAACCAACATACACATCAACCCAACCCATTCTAGTCCTAAAAACATTTCCACGTTATTTTTGCAACATAATCAGCCCAATAACCCATGCACTCACTGATTTAGCAAAACATTTCAACATACGCCATACAAAATATTTCATTTCACATTCACTTAGGAAAATCCGCTGAACATCAACACCAAATATATTCAAATAGCGTTCAGACATGCTCACAAATCACATTTCACGAAATAACTTCAGGGAAGGGTTAGGCCGTGATTGTTACCTAGTAGTCTATAACTTACAGGTTCGGTTTCCTAGCTTGACCTAGAGATCCGCACCTGGATTTGAACAACACCTGTACTTAGCCCCTAAATTTGTACAAAATACATCCTCACTCTGTCCTTAGCATAGAATAATTTTCTATGATTTTTAGACTACTTCAGGAATTTCGAATCATAGCTAAGCACAATTTCAGTTTTGGTCAGAATCTGGACTCCATTTCCATAGTCCATATCTCAAGTTCCCAGGATCAAAATTGAAACTTCTTGGCCATTTTGGAAAGATTCCCCTACAGCTCCTATGTTCACTATTCCTCTAAAATTTGTCCATCACTAGGTTAATTTTCCTAAAGTTTTCACACCATCACTGGCCACCCAGATCCGGGCAACCCCTAGTAAACAGCCCATAAATTACCTAACACAACTCTGATTGCCTTGATTCAAAAGCAAAAATACTAACCACACTTTAGCCTATATGTCATAAAAATTTCATGATTTTAGGATAAACATTTCACCGTGGCTCTAATTTAAAGATGGGTATGTTCTGGCCTCTAGTCAGTGGTGTTCTTCCCACATAGTCTACTTCCGAAAGGTGTTCTTTTAGTCCGAATTTTCACCACGTCGGGTCACCTAAATACCGGCAACCATCCTATTAATTTCTAAACCCCTAACTAATCCAAGTCAAGCCAAAGATTGAATTTTTACTCAAATAAAAACAAAACAACACCAAACACTTACCCTGTGTCAGTTTTTGAAAAGAGGTGGTGGAGTCAGTTCCTACTCCAAAATCCAAGGCTAAAAATTAAAAACTCATGTTAGAATCATAACGTGTACAAGGAGTTGCAAGGACGATAAAAAAAATAGTCAAACCCTAATCTTTGACACATGGAATGCATGGAGGTATGGTTTTGAACACATGCATCAACACTCCCCAAAACAAAGAGGAAGAAAGGGTTAGTGCGGCGGCGGCTACTTGGTGTCAAGGGTAACCGATAGCAATGGTGCTATGGTGGCGGCAGCGCTAGCTTGGTGTCGGTCAAGGGGGGGAGAGAGAGAGCAAACCGAGTGGAGGGAGAAAGAATGGTGGCTAGGGCTAGGGTAGAAGAGGAGGGGGAGCCAGCTGCTAGGGTATGGGGAGGGGAAATGGGCAGTGTGGGGGAAGAAGAGGGAAGGGAGTTGTTTTGGGCGTAGGGTTCTAGGGTTTTACCTAAAAGCGTTTTGCTTGGGAGGAAAAACAACCCTTTTGTTTTTTTTTTAAATATCATTTTGGAATAAATAGGTTTGACTTAAATCATACCTTCCCAGTTAGTCCACACCAAAAATAAATCACCCCGAAATAAATTTCCCGGGTTTTACATGCTACCCTGCTTAAGGAAATTTCATCCCTAAAACTTTAATAGTTTCCGACAAACATAACACCTTCGACCATGACTTTTCTGAGACCTTACATACTACCCCCTTATGCAGGTTTCGTCCTTGAAACTTTAATAATTTACGACCACACGAAAACTCCACTATAATGAATAGAGAATGTACCAGTCATGACATTCGCAGCATCCTCTGCTTCCTCCTTGTGCATAACATAGACCCTACCCCCGATGATTTGCAGTGGTTAGTTGAGGGGTCTAGCTTAGTTCTGCTAGGGTGCTCAAGCTTGTTGGTTTGGTTGGCCGCTTTCCCACCCCTATCTTGGTAGTGCTGTTAGGGCTGCTGTCCTCTATGACCCTGACCGACAGTAGGCTGGGGATGTGGGCAATCTCGTATCTGATGTTGGGGACTTCCACAGCGGTAGCACCTCTTAATTGAGCGGCATTCTTAGACGTAATGTGTCAGCTCGCCACAAGCCTTGCAGGTCATCCAAGGTCGATTATTGGGGTGCTGCCCTCTATGTGCATTCTTGCTAGGATGGTGGTTCCCAAGAGGCATTATGTATAGCCCTTAAGGGTGGAAGTCCTCTTGCTGATCCCCTTTTCTCTTGATTCCATGTTGTTTATTGGAGTGGCCATTCCTTTCCGTCATCACCCTTTCTATATTTACCATAGTGTCATATAAGTCCACGTAGGAGGTGTACTGACACACCAATATCCTCTCCTTGATATTAGGGTCAAGTCCGACCTCAAAACAATTCATCTTCAACCTCTCATCAGCTACAAAGGCTGGGGCAAAGTGAAAAAGTTTTATGAACCTGGAGGCAGACTCCAGCACGCTCGTTCCCCCTTGTTGCAGTTGCATGAATTCACTCTTTTTTGCCTTCTGGAGAGATACAAGATAGAAATGGTCATTAATCAGCTCCTTGAACCTCCTCCAGTCAAACACAGGCTTGTGCTGCCTTTCTCGCACAGTGGCCCACCATAGGTTGACCTTATCCTTAAGGTAGAAACGGCAAAGCCTACCTTCCATTCCTCAAGGCATTGGAGAGCATCGAACAACTTCTCCATATGTTGAATCCAATCCTCAAAGGCCTTGGGGTCAGGGATGCCATCATAGATTGACGGGTTGTGACTCACGAATCTCTTAAACATGCAAGAGTTTTCCTGCTCCATCTTCTTTTCCTTGACTTCCATCAGTTTCTGCTGGTGCTCATTCTGTCGCTGCAACTGCTCTGTTTGTTTAGGCAGTAGCTTCAATTGTAGGAGATTGGTAAGCTCTACTCCCGTAGGTGGGTTGGTTTCATCCACCTGACTACGAGACCCATTCCCATTCTTGGGGTGGAGAGCTTCTAGTTGCTCCCTTCGACTAGCCATGGGGATATTCGGGTTCACATGAGGTCTCGGAGTGGGGTGGGGTTCGATCTAAGATTTATCCTTGTTTCCCGCCATCCTGTTTTGGAAATAAGTCGGGTTTAATTCCTTCCCTAATAGTTCGCGGCACACAAGCTATTGTAATTCAGTAAAACTTCCTATACTACTGTATCATGCAAACTTTACATGCGATTTTGTTCACAGTCATATTCATTTGCCACCATCACGTGGTCCAGTCACTTCATCACATGTCTTATGCATATCATATCGGTAAGACATTCACATAGCTCTCATAATTCATAAATAATGAACATTAACTTCTTTGTAACTCAAAAAGCTTCAATAACATTAATTTTAAACCATAAACATTCTGCACCAATACTTTTCATTACATAAGTACTTAACAACTTTATTAGCTCATAATGGCTTAACAAAAGAATGAAAAGATAAACTAAATAGCACAGTCCTAGGAAGTAAAACTTCTAATCAGCTACTAGCATCTGCTGTCCAAGGGCGTCCATTGGTGAGGTACCCTGACACATCCGACCATATCTGCCCCGCTTCCAGCAGGTGACCTTAAGCTCGGGTTGCTCCTCAACTAGCTCCTCCTCCAGATGTCCCTCTATTAGTTGTTCCTCCTCCAGGTCCTCATCTTCTGGAGGCTCCTCCTTGGGTTCCTCATCTTCTAGGGATTTTTTCTTAGGTTCCCTATCTTCTAGGGACTCTTCCCTGGGTGCCTCATCTACTAGGGGCTCTTCCTCAAGTTCCTCATCTTCTAGGGGCTCTTCATTTGGTTTTTCCTCAGGGTCTTCCTCTGGGTCCTCCTCCTTCATGGGGTTTTCCTCGGGTTCGTACTCAACTGAGGGTTGCTCCTTACGGTCCTCCTCCTCGATACGCTCCTCTCCCAGTTCCTCATTCATTGGTCCGTTTTTTCCTACCAACTCTTCATCTTCAGTATCCTCCTTTACTGGTAGTGGTAAGGTATCATCCTTAGTGTCAGGGGTGGGAGCTTAGTCATAGGGGCCTACATCTATGAGGTGGTCCACTAGCCTTTTAAATCCATTCCCATAGGCTCCTATTCACATAAGTGGCATCCACTAACAAAATAGTGCGACTTATGCTTAGGGTGAAGCTCCTTAACCCTATAATGCCATAGTAGGTCACTCAAAAGAGTCAGAAGGAAGAATAGGGCCTAGTCGTGGTCAAACCTCAAATAGTCATTCGGGATCCCCTCTAATCTCCCATGAATAAAAGTCTCAAACTGCTCTAAGTAGCTAGCCAAGCTAACTCCAGGCATATTTTCCATCCTCTGCTAATGGCAATGCCGCCCCATACATCCACAATGGCAAGTTCCATTCATCCTATACATTAATAGGTCCACATTAGATACATGATCACAAGTAAGCAAGCATATGTAGACATGCCCTTTTTTCCCGTCCTACCCTTACGCTCTGAGTAGTCCTTAGGTCTACAAGTTTTAGTTTTTAGTTTTTATTCCTAATTACCTTTCTTTAGGCGAGGCTTTGTGTCAGTCAACTTGGGCTGTGATACCTGCCCCGACCCCTTGGGTCGCGGACAATTACCGTGAATGACTTAAAGGATCGTCGACTGGCCCCATAAATCGCCACAAACCTTTTTGGCATGTTTCGTCCTCGTTCACATGCTGGCTAGGAAACTTCCCAGGAGGCCACCTATCCCAAGATTGCTCTCCAGCAACCATGCTTAACCGTGGAGTTCTTAAAAGCGGACTCCTCGAAAAAAAAGATGTAGCTTTGGTGATATGAGTAGTCACTTCAAATCCTTTAAAGCCACACTCAGGGTGTTACATAGTAGGACATCAATAAATGATGCAAAAGGTGGTAGGTGCTGGTAAGGAATATTAAGACAATCCTCAACGACGCTAAGAAGTCTTGTCCTCGACGTAAAAACCAACTTTAAATTATTGTTCACCACATTTCTTTCTCCATCTGTCACAACATCAACCAAGAGCCTGAAGATATGCTAAACTTTATGAGCATTGATTATAGATTTCCATCGAATAATATCAGCATCATATTCTATGCTGGCAAATATCTCATCACACTGTAAAATAATAAACTGCATTGATAAGCAATATACATGAACATGGTGGGAAATTTTTTAGCAACTTCAATAAACCAATACCTGATAGTCCATGAATATAACATTTCACAATGTGTGTTGCATATATACTTCAACATTCATTGATCACATCAGTCGAACGATTAGTGTCATAGATCTATTGTAGGGGTTGATGGCACATATAGGCATAGAAGTATGTACTTAATCTGACATGTCTGTAATCATAAATAAATAAAAGAAAATAGATGAGTATGATCCTAATGTTGCAAACATATCATGATTTTGAAGGAAAGAATATTAATGTAAATAACACCATCATTATATGATTGGAAATGAACTAACCAAATATCAGGAATGCCATTAAAAATTTCTCAGTAGACAATATTTTTAGTCATATTGTGAGGTACATCCCATTTGTTATAAATTAAAAATTTTAGCCCTGAAGGAGAAGTGACGGAGAGAGAGCGACATATAACTGACTGTGGGAGAACACAGGTTTAGGAAGATAAACTCCTACGTATTGTAATGTTTGACCTTGATTTTTATTAATTGTCATTGCAAAACTCAATTTCAGAGGGAACCGCCTCCTTTTCAAGGCAAATGGCGAGTACTTAGTTAAAGGACTTTAGTCAACTTGGGAGATAGTCACTACTTGCCTAATATTTCTTTCGGTCAAGATTTTGGCTTGGATAACCTTAGTACAATCAAGTGAGTGCCATTACATAACCCAATTGGCAGGTCAAGTTTTGTTAATGGAACAATAGGAACACCAATGTTCAATTGAACTTTATGATTCAGGAAGCCTGAAAAGTACATACCATGTAGCATCTTTGGTGGACTAATGTCATCAATAGCAGAATCAATGTTGGTAGGAGTGTGTTAGAACTCAGGTACGTACAGCTACTAACAGGAATGATTGATAGAATTTTGAAATTTATTTCATTGACGTTAGTAGTTAGGGGTGCCAATATATAACGGTCCTGAAAGTATGACTTGTCCTTGTATCTTTCCACTAAACTTGGATACACAAACTCGATCAAGTTTATGAGGCCGTTGTTATCATTCTTGATGAGAAATTCTTCAGAAATCTCAATCCAATCTAGTTCACTATCACCTAAAAATAAGTATCCTTGCACAGAACCATTACCAACATTCAAAGCCCATTTTGCAAAACTCCCCAATCGAACATGTTCACCGTCACTCAAATTTGAATGCATAAGTTGCATGGTGGCTATAAGATGTTGAATATTACAGTAAGGCCAAAATGTTACCCTTAATAATTAAGATGCAGCGATATCTGCTCTACATCCCTTTATAACAACAAGAAGTACTTGGCTAAAATCACCTCCAAAAATGACCACTTTTCCCCCAATATTTGGTTTCGATTGCAAAGATCTCATAAAGAGTGCTCAACTGCTTCTATAGTATAGCAATGGGTGACAAGATCCTTATCCCATATGATAGGTGATGTTTTGTTAATTAGCTATGCTAATTCAGACTATTTAGAAATTGAGCATATAGATGTCTCATCTGCATCAATTGGTATCTTAAACATCAAATGAGCTATTTTCCAAGAAGGTAATAATAATGCAACTATTCTAAAGGATGCCACAGGTGGCATTGTCAAACCTTTTCCCTAAATTGAGTTACGATAGTTTTCCAAAGATATGTTTCACCAATTCCCCCATTGCCATAAATAAAGAAGCAGCCTCCTTCTTTATGTTTATCTGAGATTCAACTGATTGGAAAACTCACATTTGATCTAAATTCAATGATGGTAGCAACATGTCAAGGTTCAATCTCTCTCGCTCTTGGTTTAATCAAGTTGTTCTCTGATAAGTTTGTTGCCAAGTTGATGTACCAAATTAGGTGAAGCTGAAGGCATAGGAGGGTAGTCCCTTAATGAGATACCATTCATATTCAAAATCACTTTAATTTTATAAAGTCCAAAGTCCTGTCATTATTCCACATTAATTTGTAAATCATGGTCTCTCAGATCTCTTTGCATTCGTCTTTTTATTAGTAGGGTCTTTCCAATGTTGTTCGTATAATCAATGGGGTCAGACACTTATGAGAACAAGCATTGAACAGAACATACTCTGAAGTGCTGCCACTATTGCCTAAAGTGATACTTTTGCTAGTCCCTCATGCTACTCATTAACATCATCAACTAGCCTCCGTGCCAAGCAAGCTTCCTTAAAAGTTGAATATAAGATTCCATTGATGGTTCTTAAATCCTTATATGATGTAGCTCTCTCAATAATGTACACCAACATTCGTAGATAGTATATCTCTCCCATGTTTGCATAAGCATATGGCAGTCAGCTGATGTATACCCTTTGTTTTCTTTTAGTCCATTTCTTCATTCCTTTATTCCAGACACAATAAGATGGGAATGTTGCATAAGTGTAATGTCTTGCTTTCGTATCTTCAATATTCGCAATGAACCAACCTAGGAGTATAGTAACCCTCTGATGCTCCTTCTTCCACAACCCTATGAAGTCGATCACGATCATTGAATATAACACATTGCTTTCTCGGTAAGTCATATTGTAATAATTCAATAAATAGATAACGTTGCATGATCTCAAATTCGATTATTCTCCAAACAGCATCCATTGGTGACACATAATGACAATTTAAGTATTGTTTAATCTCGTTGATGTGTTTATAATTAGGAGGACCAATTCCATGTTCAGGATTGTGGACATTATCTTCAATGATTATGGTTGCTTTGTCAGCTCCCTTATGCATGCATTTGTAAAGGTACCTGCTGACCTTCTTTTATACACATTGCTCAAGAATAATATGCACATCATATTTGACACAAAGGTTACGATTATATGGTATTATCCATCTATTGTCTATTCTCTTACCATAAAATACTTACACTTCTACCATCATCCCGATGCCTATATTTGATAAACTCATTTTCTTCAATAATGGTCTTATCACAAAAACTCTTAGGTAATGCTTTATGCAAGTGTTACCATCCATGCATGAAGCATACGTTATGTTAATGCCACATAGACCATCAAAGAGGAGGATCATGGCAAAAAAAAACTATGCACTTTCAGCACTTTTCTAGTAACTCACAAAACATAACCCAATTAACTTGAACGGAAAATAGAATATGAATCCCTTCACAATATCCATAAAAGATACCACAAACTACTCCCAAGCAACTATGAAACTCTTTAGCCTTGGCTAAAAGGTAAAGACATGTGTGTGGCCATGGTTGATGATATAGGTTCTCAGGAATAAACATGACGAATGCTCAAAGGGGTAGCAAGGGATAAATCATTCATATAAGGATGGTTACTTAGTTAATGTAGGTCATAAAGTCAAAGAATGCCTCAGTCGTGTTCCCTAAATGTGCATGCAAAATGCGATCTTGAAAGAGTCAAAGCAAGTTCTAGAGAGTTGGAATCTAGGAAAAGGTACACATGAAAGGAAATGTGAGACTAAAATGATGAATTAGTCTATTCAAGCTTAAAATCTCATAAGATAAAGCTCATCTAGCTCATTGAATTTTATATGCCAAATACACATGCCAAGAGTCACCAAACAATCAATTCATGTCTAACTTGATTCTCAAAACATAAAGCATAGATCAAAAACTCATACACAAGCATTTTATTCAGAAATGGCCAAATAAAAAGGATCAAAATAGGCAAAAGAAAGTCACTTAATCTAAGAACTTATCATCAGAGAATTTTATAGGCTCCTCTTTTTTTTGGGTTTTTTTGGGGTTGTTTTTTTGGTTTTTTTGGTTTTATTTCTCTTTGCTTCTTCTTCATTATTTTTTTTTTCATCTGAAGACTAAAAAATGTCAAAACAAAACTAAAACGAAAAAAGAAACCTAAAAAAACTATATGATCAAATAAAAATGCAAAGTAAACCTAAATGCATCACCTAAAATGCAAACTTTCACACATCTACAGCAGACATATATACAACAACAAATACATAACAACTACAACAACTCGCCCATGCTTAAACAAAGCATTGTCTTTAATGCAAGCACAGAAAAAATAGAAGACATTAAAAGGGAGGGGGATTAGATAGCTGATAGACAGTAGTTGCGTCAATAGGTTCCTCCACATAGTGAGATTTAAGAAGCTACTCATTTACCTTAAACGTACCAGTTGTCTCACTCTAAACTTCCACTGCCCCATCAGGGAACGCTTTTGTAACTTTAAATGGACCCAACCACTTGGTTCTCGGCTTACCTAGAAATAACTGCCACTTATAATTAAACAACAACACAGAGTCACCTAGCTCAAATCTTTTCTTCATAATATTCTTCTCATGCTAGTGCTTGGTCCTTTCCTAATAAACTTCGAGCTTTTATAGGCCTCCAGATGTAACTCATCTAACTCATTCAACTACAGAAGCCTCTTCTCATCAGCCACCTTATGATCGAAGTTTAAAATTCTAATTGCCTAATACACCTTGTGTTCTAACTCAACCAGTAAATGCTAAGATTTTCTGAAAACTAAGCGGTATGGAGTATTACTGAGAGGTGTTTTCTAAGTAGTCTGGTAAGTCCAAAGTGTATCGTCAAGCTTTGTAAGCCAATCTTTTCAAGACCAATCAACCATTTTTTTCCAAAATAATTTTCAACTCTTGATTAGATAACTCAATTTGACCACTAGCTTGCATATGATGAGGCGTAGCAATTTTATAAAAACCCCATACATCTGTAAGAGGGACTCAAGTGGCTTGTTGCAAAATTGAGTCCCATAATCACTTAAAAGAGCTTTTGTTACGCCAAACCTTGCAAATATGTTCTTTTTAAGAAACTTAATTGCCAACTTAGAATGATTAGTAGGAGAGGCAATCGCTTCCACACACTTGGAAACATAATCAACCACCATGAGGATATAAAGATGATTATGAGAAGGAGGAAATGGTTCCATAAAGTCAATTCCCCGAGCGTTAAAAAGTTCTACCTCAAGAATCCCACTTTAAGGCATCTCATACCTTTTGGAAATGTTCCCCAACCGTTGGCATGTATCACAACCCATAACGAATGTTCTGGCATCTTCAAGGAGAGTGGGCCAATAGAAATCGGTTTGAAGCACCTTAGCAGTAGTCTTATCGGGTCCAAAGTGTCCACCATAAGTTGAGACATTGTAATGATGGAGGACACTATGAACCTTATATTCTAGCAAACATCTTCTATATAGTCCAACTCTACACAGCTTGTAGAGTAGAGGTTTTTCCCACACATAATATTTAGTATTAGAGAGAAATGTCTTCCATTGTTAATAAGATAACCCGGATGCCGCCGCCTGGTGAGATATTGCAAGGAGTTGATCATCTAGAAAAGAGTCATCTATGGGAAGTTCCTCTATTGGAGTGGCCTCGGGACCTAAGCGAGATAAGTGATCCGCAAGTACATTTTCTAGAGTTGCTTTGTCCTAAATTTTCGAATCAAACTCTTGGAGAAAAAGCACTTAGCAAAGGAGACGGGGCTTAGAGTTGAACTTCTTCAAGAGATGTTTTAATACGACATGATCTGTAAAAATGATCACCTTAGAATTGATCAAATATGAATTTAATTTCTCCAAGGAAAACACAACAACTAGGAACCCTTTCTCAGTTGTGGCATAATTTAGTTGAGCATCATTTAAAGTTCTGCTTGCATAGTAGACGCATAAGGCTTATTTTCCTCCTTTTACGCCAAAACTACTTCCCACTGCATAGTCACTGCATCGCACATGACCTCAAAAGGTATCTCTCAATTTGGGGCCTACATAATAGGGCTAGAAATCTGAGCCTCCTTTAACCTAGGAAAGGCACTTAAACACTCTTCATTAAATTCAAAGGGGGCATCTTTGACAAGAAAATGGGTGAAAGGTTTTTTAATTTTTAAAAAATCTTTTACGAACCATCGATAGAAACCAACTTGTCCAAGAAAACTCCTAACACCCTTTATAAAAGAGGATGGCGGTAATTTCTCAATTACCTCTACCATTGCCTTGTCAACTTCAATGCCCCTGTTTGAAATAATATGGCCTAAAACAACCCTCTCCTGTATCATAAAACGGCACTTTCCAATTCTAGACCAAATTCATATTTTCATACATTTGTAAGGCTTTAGACAAATTATTCAAGCAATGGTCAAAAGTTGTACAATATACAAAAATATCATTTATAAAGACTTCCATTATGTCCTCAATAGAGTTGGAAAAAATAGCCATCATGCATCATTGATGTAACGCCCCCTAAGTAAACATTTTCCACTATTTGCATTCTCCTTAATAAATCATTGAATTTGGACCGATAAACTCGATGATAGGGGCATTACCTACATTCAAAAGGACAAGGCTTGAGGTATGTCTACTAGAAATAACATAGTTAGACATAGCTTCAATCGTATACATTCACACATTATCAAACCATATATAATAAACTATTCACCCACATATGGTCTATACATCATAGTAAAGTAATTCATCATATAATCCACACCTCCATCCACTGAAAATTTCAAAATACAGCTCCAAAATATACAGGTACTATGCCATTACTTATCCATCCAGGTTCCATTGCTTAGCTTATTCTATTCACCTAGTTTGCCAGCAATAGGGCGGTTCACTGGGCATTTGCCTAAAACAAAACATGAAAAACATTTTGGGGGTGTTTGCTAAACAGATCATTGGATAGCTTTTTGGCTAAAAAGAGCTTTTTGACCAAAATTGGCTATTTGACCTAGTAAAAAGCTAATTTAAGTGTTCAGTAGAATAGCTTTCTGAAAGAGCTTTTTAGGTCTAAAAAGCTAATTGAAAAAAGCTAATTTGATTAGCTTTTTGGAATAGCTTCTTGAAGAATGAGCTTTTTATCTCAAAAGTTTATTAAAAACAGCTAATTTTACTAAGCAAGTTTTTCCACAAACAGCTAATTGAAATAGCTAACACAAACAGCTAATTGAAATAGCTGATAGCTAATAGCTAATACAAATACCTAGCAGCTGTTTGCAAACAGGAGCTTTGACTTATAAGCCATAGCGTAGTACATGCATTCTTATATTATTAAATGATCTCTGCATAGATTGGTTGGGCGCCCACTTTTCAATTCATTTTAAGTTAAAAAGTGAATGAGATGAATGTAAAACTGTATTGCTAGTTATTATTTGATAGTAAATCCTAGACACTATTATGATCTATGTATAGGTGCACAACTGCTAAGCTAATTAGGGGACCGGGCCTAAAGCTATATGGGTACTTGAAGGGCAATGCCCTGTAACTGATAACTGATGGAGTCACTAATTATGTGACAAATCACTGATTAAACTGATTCATTAATGTACTTACCAAAATATTATAATTTTGAAACATACGTGCTGATTTCTATAGATATAGGCAATTAACGCATCTGAAGTCCTTAAAATGCAATCTCACTTGATAATACCTTATGCACAATGGGAAACGATAGAGTAGGCCTGTTTCTGCTTAAGAAATGTAATTGTAGGTAAATGCAGTTAGTAAACAACATTCACTCCCATAATTTGTAACTTTAATGGAAATTAATTGATTAAAAGGGCATCTATGATTCAAACAATTCAATATAAGATAAGTTATGCTAAAATGATTTGAAAACCAAATAAGTTAGGGTCGTTGAACTCGAAGTGAAGCAAATCGGAGCAAAATAGAACAAAATGAACTAATTTGGGGTGATAATGAAAAGACTTTAATGGATATAAATGGAATATGGGTTTTCGATATTTGAAATGGATAATAAAAGGTTTAATGCTAAGAAAGGTGTTATGGGATTCAGGAAAGCTCATATAACCTTACCTTGACCCAATAGACCTTGATTGTGTCTCATTATTCTCGCCACTTCTCTAATTTCATTCTCATGCCAATTTAACTTGGTTTTCCAACCCAAGTGAGCTTCTATACATAATCAAAGTTGTTGAACTCACTAAAATTTGTAATTTCTTCGCAACACCCATAATTATGTAGAAACTCCTGGCAATATTTCCCAATGTAATGATTTCTTTCTTCTCTCATATTACCGTTTGAAGGTCTACTTTAGAAAGTCCATATCTTTCACTCTGACCTCCAATTATGCTGTAAACCCCCAATATAAAAATCTTAAGAAGTCTTGCAACACTTTCATTCATAGCGCAAAACATAATTCTCACAATAGGGTTCCAAAAATTGGGCTAGAGCACAACTGTGCGCAGCTTTGGTCTATCCTATGCAGTCTTAGCAAAATGGCCATAACTTTTCCACACAAATCAGAATGAAGTGATTCAAAAATAATTTGAAAGATAACTCATTGATATATCTACCCACCAAAAATCCCAATTTTTCAATGGCCAAACAGTACCAGTGTAATCACAAAGAGACCCCTATTTCGGGTTTGTTCACAGCCCCACTGTCCTTGTTTTCCCCCTTCTCTCTACATAATCCCCCTCTAAAAATACTCCTTAAAATCACTAAACCATACTTTGTTCTTCTCATCATCTTACATAACCATATTACCTCAAAATACTCCATAATTATATTTACATATTCTTCAGCTTTTTTCTCTTTACAAAAACACTCAAAATACATCCATAATCATGTTTTTTTGCATATAAGAGTTAAATAACCTATTTTAATCCATTGGAGAAATTTTCTATAATTCAATACTTTAAGCAAACTCACCCCAAGTCATTTTCCATGTCACACAGCACACCTAATATTCATTTTACATCGAAGTATATACAAATAATACACTTGATGCCAAGAATAATCCAACCCATGCATAATCACTAAAACCCTAGCTTATGACCAGCATAATTCATCTTCATCTCATCCAAAATCACCATAAACACCATAAATAATCATTAATTGGATTAAAGACGACACAGTCAAATACAAAAACAATCCAAATCCATCATTTTAACTTAAGCTTACACGATTATAAACAACCTCATCTCCCACATACTTTCAAGCTTCACCAATAATTTAAACACTAAAATAACTCTTATTTATATCAAAACAACATGATCAACAATCAAAAATAACAAAAGCAAGTATCAAAACCAAAACACAAATCAAAATCAACAAGACACAGTTAGGGTTTCACTCACTTCGATGCTTAAGAAAGGGGA
This sequence comes from Carnegiea gigantea, assembly GCA_029747015.1. Lineage (NCBI taxonomy): Eukaryota > Viridiplantae > Streptophyta > Magnoliopsida > Caryophyllales > Cactaceae > Carnegiea > Carnegiea gigantea. Next base: position 129,682 of record JAKOGI010002011.1, on the reverse strand, counting down.
CATAAGTGCAGTTGGATGTTGTAGGAGTGTAGGTAGTCGCTAGGGGGGTTGGTGGTGGCTGATTAGTGGCCTGAGCTTGGCAGAACACTCTGAAACAGCTCTTGGACAACAGAAAACCAAAGAGGGCCGCTCGAGAGATGAGGGGACAGAGAGAGAGGAAGAAAGCCCTTGATATTTTTAGTTTTTACTTGGATTAAAATAATCCTAGAATTACATGGCTGAGTTTTTAAGCTTCAAAAAGCATGTTAATGATAATGATCACTAGGCATAATTGGTGATAATCAGCTAGATAAATGAGTAGTAGCTTGTTAGGCCTGAAATTGGGCCCCAATTAATTTGGCATTGAAAGAAAGTCACACTTAATGGAATTGAATTTTCTGTAGCTCGAAATTAAATTTTTAGGGCGTTATGGAGAATAATTTAATCTTTTAACACATACTTGTCAAGACCGATTATCGATTCCCATGAAATTTACAATAATAAAAACCCGAATTACAAAGTGAGGGCCTAAATGAATTTTCCCTAGTCGGAATGATTAAATACGATAAACAAATGAAAGGAAATTAATAACATTACTTAATTAAATAAATAATCATGATTTAGGGTCGGGCTATTATAGCCTTGCCCCCTTAAGAGTTTCGTCCTTGAAACTTATGAACTTTACTAAAGTATGCAGGTTATCTCAAATAAATATGGGTACTTGGCTTGCATCTCATCATCGGTTTGCCCAAGTGGCTTCTGCAGAGGAATGATTTGCCCAATGTGCTTCGATTAAAGGTATCTACTTGATGCCTTTTATTAATCCTTTGATCTAGTATCTAGACTGCATGCTCTTTAAACACTAGAACCTCATTGATCGAATGGGTTTGTTTAAGAGAGCGTGGTGAGAATCTGAAACATACTGCCTATGCTGTGAGGTAAGGAACACGTTATGCACGTGTTGGAGTTATATAGGCATATCTAGTCGACAAGCTATGGGATTCAATATTTCAATAAACTTGTATAATCCAATAGTTCTTGGCCTTAATTTAGCTCTCAGTTCAACCTTCTTATACCCTTAGTTGGCGAAACTTTCTGAAAAACATTATCATCCACCTGAAACTCTAGGGATCTCTTCTTTTATTAGCATAGCTTTTCTGTTGGTTCTAATAGTCTATTGCCAAGAGTCTTCAGATGTGTGTCACTTCATTGAACTTCAAAGAAGATCTTCATGACCTAAAAGATAATTTTATCATCAATATCTGTGCCATTTTACCATGATGTTTCATGTAAATTACTCCGTTATACTTTTACACATCAACCACTGGGATTTTTCATGCTTTTTTTTTCAAATGCAAATTTCTCAAGCCTTCTGAAGAGGTTCAACTAAGCAATCACTGCAACGTTCAGGGTATGTTGTGCCCTTCTAGTCAGGGCATCTCTCATAACATTTGCCTTTTCGGGGTGATATTGGATCTGCAAGTTGTAATCTTTAAGCAACTCTCTTTTGAATGAAGGTATACTTCAAGCTGTGATGATCAATATAGATCTCATAAGATACTCCATACAAGTTGTGCTTTCAAATTTTCAGTGCAAAAATCACAACTGTTAGTCTTGGGTCATGGGTATGGTGATTTCTCTCATAAAGCTTGAACTCTCGGGAGACATAAGCTATCATGTTATCTTCTTGCTAGCTTTGTAGCTTCCATCAACAAATTGAATAGGTAAGATTATCTTTGACGAATCCTTTCCAAAACTCGATAATACCCAGTTAAAAAAAAGTTTCTGGTCTTAGTACCATTGTTGGGCCTTGGACACTCTGTTACTGCTTTCACCCTCTGCAAATTAACCTTAATCTTCTCTTCGGAAACTACATGCCCAAAAAACACCGCTTCTTCTAACCAAAACTCACACTTCTTTAATTTGCCATGTAATTGATGTTTCCTCAAGGTCTGCAACACTGTCCTCAAATGATTAGTATGTTCCTCTCTGTCCTTAGAGTATATCAAGATGTTGTCTATGAATACCACCACGAACTTGTCTAAATAGGGTCTGAAAACTTTTTTCATAAGATCTATGAAGGCTCCTAGGGCATCAGTTAGGCTAAATGGCATTATCGTGAACTCTTAAGGACAATACTTAATCCTAAATGTAGTCCTAGAGTTGTCATTAGGTTTAATCCTAAGTTGATGGTACCCTAATCTCAAATCAATCTTAGAGAAGACTCTTTCTTCTTGTAGTCTATCAAATAAACCATCTATCCAGGGCAATAGGTATTTTTTCTTAATGGTGATCTTGTTCAGCTCTCTGTAATCAACACATAACTACATGGTTCCATCCTTCTTCTTTACAAATACAACTGGGGCACTCTATAGTCACACACTTGGTCTAGTAAATCCCATATGTAATAGCTTATCTAACTAAATCTTCAATTTTCAAAGCTCTATTCGGGCCATATGATATAGGGCTTTAGAGATAGGTGGGGTACTAGGGATTAATTCAATCTCAAAATCAATTTTTCTTCGTGCGACAGTCCTAGTAACTCTTTAGTAAAACACCTCTAAATTCACAAACTACAGGGATATCTTTAGCTCTTTTTTTTGTCCTCCTTTGGTTGAGTGTCAATAGCATAACTCCAATACTCGATATATCCTTGACAAAACAACTTACTTGCTTACATAATAGAACTTGAAGGGCAAGGTTTTTCCTTTCTTTGCCCCAAAAACATATTTCTATCCCTTATTCATCCCTTAAAATAAACTTAAGATCTTCATAATCTATCTTGACCACATAAGTACACGACCAGGTCATTTCCAGAATGATATCAAAGTCTGATGAGTCAAATTGAATCAAATCTCCAACGAATACTATCCCACCAATAGTAATTTGGATAAATTAATAACAGATAGGGCACTCAACTCTGGAGTCATTAGGTAACTTGATTTTATAATTAGTTTTTATCTCTTTATTTTCAAGGTTCAGTTGCATGGCTTATTGAGTAGATGTAAATGAATAAATGGTAACTAAATCAATAAATACACAAAATAGCTTTGAAATTAAAATGAGAGTTCTATTAAGTATCATACTAGAGGTGGCAACTTCCTTCTTGCTCAACACATACATCCGTCCTATAGTTGCAGGCCTTGGACATGGGAGATTTTGTCTATAGCCTTCAGTCTTTTAGGACTAGTAGCAATGAGGTTTTCCGGGCTATCACAGCACATGCATTTATTAGCTCCCACTCAACATTTAGAAGTGGTGTGGTTGATTCTAGATTTTCCACAGGGTTCCACTAGATTTGTAGGATGACTCTTCGGAGCAGCGGAAGTAGGCTTTATCTAGTTTACACTCTTACTCGGAGCTCCCTGCTCAGTCTACTTCCTCTTTTGATTAATTGGGTTTAAGGCCATCAACTCACTCTTCACCTATTCCACTTCAGCTGCTCACTCATATAACACTTGATAGGTAAGGATCGATTAACCAGCTAGTTGGTCGCAAAATGTAGAAACCTAACCCTCTTTAATTCTTCTCATCATCATTCTTTTAGATGACACAAACTCTGGAATAAACCTGCATAGTTTCGTAAATTTGCTAGCATACTATATCACAGTCACACTACCACTAATCTTTAGTTCTATAATTTCTTTCTCTTTCTGCCATTGAATGACAACTGGGTAGAATTTGGCTCTTAGCTCTTCCAAAAATCTACTCCAAGTGAAGTCACGCCCTAAGAATCCATCCTTAACAATGTTCCACTAAATTTCAGCTTCCCAGTTAGGTAAAACATCCCAATGTTCATCCTCTTGAAGGTCTATTATAGTGAAAAGTTTCTCTATCCCTCAAATCCATTCTTCAAGTTCCATTTAGTCATACTTTCCATCATAGACTTCAGGATTGCACCAAGGCACCCTCTTTGCTAGTTTATCATCCTTAGGAGGGATTTTAGTAGGTGTTGGGGGAATTCATTTCATAAGCTCAGATACCAAAGTATGCTAATAATTAGGTTTCCCAATGTTATTAGCCAACTCATGGGGAATAGGGGGCATTACAATAAGGCTTGGTCACCTGACCCCTGACCGTGGTCTGAGTTATCTCATATGTGAGACATATTATTACCACTTTATTACCACTATCGTATAAGACAAACATACACAATAGCCTACGTGTACATATTATAATGCTATGAAACTCAGGAAAGGGATTCGGCATGTTGAATACAATATTAGCATGTAATAAAGAGATGCGACTGGGCACAAAAGTAATCGATAATATGCTCACTACATATGGATCTATCTAACAAAGAAGAATATAAAACGAGAACATGAGAGAGATAAGCAGAAATGACTATTGTCACATTTCTCCAACGATATCCTAATAACTCCCACTAACCAACTTGCTCACTCTCCTAACTCTGCTCTCCATACTCCATATCTAATTAAAGAAGATCAAACCTGGCTCTGACATCGAATCTGTAACACTTGTAAATAAAACATGTTTTATTATTTGTATTCTCCTTAGTAAATCCCTGAATTTGGACTAATAAACTCGATGATAGGGGCGTTACCGTCGTCCAAAAGGACAAGGCTTGAAGTATATGTACTAAAAATAACATAGTTAGGCATAGCTTCAACCACACACATTCACACATTATCAAACCATATATAATCAATTGTTAACACACACATGGTTTATACACCACAGTA
>JAKOGI010002011.1:117500-120000 GCA_029747015.1 Carnegiea gigantea | reverse complement strand
CAAGGCACACAACAGGCTTCAAAAGATATATGTAATGAACTACAAACGCTTGATTCCACAATGCAGATATATAGGAAGCCTTAGCAGTTCAACCCTATCACTCATTATTAACCACTTACCTATCTCGAAAAAAAAGAAAATAATGTAAAAAGAGGGTGGATAGACTGCCTAGCATGTAGGTGGAAGCCCAACAAAATGGCCCAGAATTTGCTAGAACTAGTTCAGCTTCCTGGTGTAAACCACGCCTGGCTCCTACAAGTAGGAATTGAGTTATGGCTTAGGACTTTGCCAATGGGAGCTGGGCTTGTGTTGGATTGTGGCAGTCAAGGAGTTCAATAATTTATAGATTTGCAATAAAAGTAGTAAATTACCTAGAAAATCATAAAACATTTATTCCCATTTAAAATTTTAAAGAGCATGCAACTTAAGGTGGAAGCCCTAATAGCACATCACTATAGGAAAGCTTGAAACTTTATTATAAAAAAGAGGCAAGGCTAGTTCCTAATCTTGCTTCATTTTCTTATCCTTCTTAGTTGAAGGTGTTGTCTTCTGGGGAGTAGGGTCCTTAACTCTCTTTCTTCCAGTTTAAGATGAGTCACCTTTCTCTTTCTCACCCCATCTTCTTGGTAGATTTCATAGAAAACACCTTATCTCGAATAGCTTTCTTCAACTCAGCATTGCATTCTTTCATCTGGATTAGTAGTGCTTTGAGACATATGTAGAGTATGGGATATACAACATCGCATTTGACGGTTTTCCTAATGCAGGGATGGTTTGCCTATGCCAAACTACCTCATCAACCGCTCCAAGAAGAAGTAGGCTCCCATGGACAGGCGAATAAAATGTACATGGCACTACTCCCTCTATTTGTCACAAGCCATCATACACCTCACCAGTAAATCACCCAGCCAATGGAAGGGGTTTTCACCAAAACTGAAACCCAATTTGTCATGGATTGATATTTCAACAATCTTTTCCTCCAACAGAATTGTGAAGCCAAATACATATCTACATTCTTAAGAGCTTTGAGAAGCAGAAGATGCTCTAATAGCAAAATTTATATACCAATAGAAACAAAAAAGAGAGAAGAAGTAAGGCATAAGCCTAAAGGAAAGGACCATTAGCTTCCGAGGCCTAGTCCAAGGAAAACCAAAAAAAAAAAGAAAAAAAAAAGAAAGAGAGCCCAGCATTGGCCAACAAAGCCCGAGCAGGTTATGAGGCCAGTAAGGCCTAATAAAAACATGGGCCATTAAAAATGTACCTGAAGTAACAGTGGGTTGTTTGAGAAGAACTGATCAGGATGATGGTACAGTCGATTCTAGCACACTATCATTCCAGCAACGACAAGTTGTACAAGAATTTGATCACGACTAATTCCCTCCACCACATTCAGTAATATAGTTGGTCCCTTATTTTCAAGCCCGCCTGTGAACAGCAAGGCCCCGAGAAGACATGGCCAACAGCTGTACGCCTATGTACACATTCAAGAGCCTACCCATTCTCCTATGGAAAAGAAGAAATTATGGACATATAATCCACCTCATATCTAATGACCATGAAAGAGATGGCCCCTTCGCTTATACATAATGAGTGACGATATTAGGGCATATCCTTTAAATATGATGGTCAAATAATAGCAGTAAATTGTGATTGGAAGCTTCCATAGTTGATGAAATCAAAGACTATCTAGTCTAAATTTTTATAACTACACGAAACAAGCTAACAAAAAACTAAGCAGAACTTAGATTCCTTGGCCATAAGGAATTCATCTAGATTCCTGCTCCTGTTTCACCTGGAACCCAAGTCCAACTTGGATTAGGCTCTATGGACCCGATTGGAAACCCGATTGGCTTCCTAAATCAGTCTACTTAACCTTTTTTTTCTCCTTCTCCTCTCTCTAATATAATATTGGCCAATTGTAATTTAGAATCTAAAAAAATTCAGAAATTCCTACTCAGGACCACAAAGCTCTTGATATTTATTAGCTTCATTTTTATTTATTTTTTTGTTTGTTTTATTTTCAGAGGAGTGGGGGCTATATTTGAATAGAGTCGTTAGGATATATTTGCATAGAGACATTATATAAATGTGGCATTGCATTAAAACATAACATTAAGAAAAGAGCATCATACATAAGTCTATTAGGCTACCCTTAATCATTGTTCGAGAACCAACTATTACTTCCACCAAAGAAGTAGTCAATATAGCCTAAACTAAATCTAGAATCAACTGAAGAACACCTTTGGAGTCCAAGAATGACGTGGGGCATGGTTGTGGCATAGGGATCATAAGGATCATAGACTTTGACTGGTTCAACATCTAATGGGGATTTCGGACGGGGTTTTCTATCTTTGGCATGAGAAAATTTTGTAATATCCTATCATCTAGTGGAAAGACGCCTTCTTGAGCAAGATGTGCACTGTATTTCCCATCTGGCATGATCTCCTAGGCCCCATACAAAAGGGCAAGCTCAGACATATATAAGAGTCAACTTAGGGAA
>JAKOGI010002011.1:105000-112500 GCA_029747015.1 Carnegiea gigantea | reverse complement strand
ATGTGGAAAATGATACAACAATAATTCATTTGTTTGTAGTATCTTGGTTGTTCATAAGAATAGAAGATCTTGTCTGAGTACATCCCAACAATGTTGACTATGACCATATTTATAAGAGTTTAATTTCTAGAGTGGTAGATGCTATGAGTTTGATAATGTCATGTTATGTTCGTAAATGAACCTAATAATCATCGGCAATGATTCTCACCTATGGATTATATTGTTTGATATTTTAGCCACGAGGCAATCTCATAAATGTATGATACGGCTCACGGGGGTTTCAGATATGGGGAGAGAAACAATGAAGGAGTTTTTCTTTTGGACTTTGCAGTTGCCTATAGATTATTGGTGGTAAACTCCTGTTTTAAGAAGAAGGATGACCACTTGATGACCTTTAAGAGTGGTTCCATAAAGACTCAAATTGATTATTTCCTGATTAGGGCAGATAATCATAGGTTATGTAATGATTGTAAGGTGATACCTAGTGAGTATTTAGGTACTCAGCATAGGTTGCTAGTGTTGGATGTAGAGTTTAAATGTTCAAAGTGGAAGAAGAGGAGTGTTGGGGACCCTAGAATTAAGTGGTGGAATATTACTAAGGATAACGCTATGAAATTATCAGAGAGGATTACTAAACAAGGAGCTTGGAAGTAGTTCGAGGATACAGATATAATGTGGGAGGTAATGACAGAATGTATTCAAAAGTTGGCTAAGGAAATCCTTGGGACATCTAGGAGATGTGGGAATAAAATGAAGGGAGCCTGGCGGTGGAACGAGGAGGTAAAGAAAAAAGTCAAGGAAAAAAAAGAGGCATACGCTTCTTTCATGAACAGTGAAATGGATGAAAAGAAAAAGATTAGTAGAGTTAGATATAAAACAGCAAAAAAGATAGCTAAGAAAACTGTTGCTATAGCTAAAAGCATGGCTTCTGATAGATTATATCAAAAACTGAAGACCAAGGAAGGTGAAAAGGAAGTCTTTAAACTGACGAGAGCTAGGAAAAGAAGAATAAGAAATTTGGATGTCGTGAGGTGCATCAAAGATGAAAATGGTAAGATACTATTTGAGGATACAAAAATCAAGGAAAGATGTCAAAGGTACTTCTCCAAACTCATCAACAGAGATTTTGGAAGTACAAAAAGAGAGAGTAGTGAGAGGTGTGTTCATCCTCGATTATGCAAACCTATCAGCAAGGATGTGATTAAGAGACCCTAAAGAAGATGGCCAATGGGAAGGTAGAGGGACCAGACCAGATATCGGTGGAAATGTAGAAGTGTTTGGGTGAAGAGGGATTAGAGTGGCTAACGGAGCTTTTCAATGTTATTTTTAGGATAGCTAAGATGCCCAGAGAATGGAGATTTAGTTCAGTCATCCCATTGTACAAGAAAAAAGTGATATTCAGAATTGTAATAATTATAGGGGTATAAAGTTACTCAATCACACTATGAAGTTATGGGAGAGGGTGATTGAGAAAAGGTGGTGAAAGGATATTTTGATATCAGAGAATCAATTTGATTTATGTCTAGCAGGTCGATCATAGGAGCGATTTACCTCCTTAGAAGGCTCATGGGATTGTATAGATATAAAAATATAGATCTTCACATGGTGTTCATTGACCCAGAAAAAGCATATGATAGAGTCCCACGTGAAGTGTTACTGAGATGCTTGGAAAAGAAAGGAGTGTCACATGTGTATATTCAAGTTATTAAGAATATGTACGTAGAAGGTAGGACAAGGGTTAGGACGCCAGGAGGGGCTACCAATGACTTCTACGTTGGTATGGGTCTACATTAAGATTCCGCTTTGAGCCCTTTTCTTTTCACTTTAGTTATAGATGAACTTACAAACGGAATTCAAGATGAGGAACCATGGTGTATGTTATTCGCAGATAACATTGTTCTTATTGATGAGACCAGAGAGGGAGTTAATGACAAGTTAGAGCAATGCAGATACACATTAGAGCCTAGAGATTTTAGAGTAAGTAGATCAAAAACAGAATACCTATATTGTTGTTTCAGTGGAAGGGAGGATGCAAGGGGAGCCGTCGCCATTGATGGGATGATGATACCAAAGGTCCAGAAGTTTAAATATCTAGGCTCGATCATTCAGCAGAATGGGGATATTGATGAAAATATTAACCAACGCATAAAAGGGGGTTGACAAAAATGGAAGTATGCTTCAAGTCTGCTGTGTGAAAAGAAGATGCCTGTAGGATTAAAAGGCAAAATTTACCGTATGGTAGCTACGTCTGCTATACTGTATGGATCTGAGTATTGGCCCATAAAAAAACACATGTTCAAAGGTTGATCGTAGTAGAGATGTAGATGAATAGGTGGATGTGTGGTTATATAAGAATGGATAGAATTAGGAATGGAGTAATCAGAAACTTAGTTAAAGTGGCTCTCATTGAGGATAAGATGAGAGAAACAAGACCAAGATGGTTTGATCATGTGAAAAGGAATGTGGACGCTTCAGTGAGGAGATGTGAGGATTAACATCCCCGAAGATAAAAAAAAGGAGGGAACGACCAAAGAAGAGTTTGGACGATGTGATTAGAGAGAACTTACAAGTTGTAAGATTGATTGAGGAGATGGCTCAGGATAGGAGACTATGATAGGATAGGATTAGGATCTTAGATCATAGAGAGTTGGCCACCTAATTTGGTTGTGGTTTTTTAGTTGTAGCAGGGTAGTTTTGGTTATGGTTTTTCCGTATGTTATGTTTGTATGCAGGTAGTACTTACATATGGGAAGAAATATTATTTGCCTATATCTGTTTGTAGAGGTATAGTACCTTACTCGGCTATGTTGTACTTTTGTTTACATAGTTTCAGCCACCTGATTTATTAGTATTTCTTAGTTCATTCTCTACTGTGCATTCTTAGTTTTTTTCCGTTAAATGTTTTCACAAAATCCTTCTTTTATAAAATATTTTCACAAAATCTTGTTTGGTGGGTATCTTGAATTCAGCCTCTCTACAGGCAGGGATGCCGATAGAGGTAAAGTTGCTTACATCTGAATCTGCCCAGACCCCATGAAAGCGAAACTCATATTGGGAGGTGTTGCTGTTGTTGTATTTACTATTGTCCATAATGCGCTTCTAAATTTGTTTTTCTTTGACGGTCGATGCATGCCTTTTATTGTAATTGTGCTCAACTGATGATGGTTGCATATTTTGAAATGAGATGGCATATCAATTAAGTTGGTCTCCATTGTCATGATATTTCTATAAATTTGTGGGTTTCATTTGGACCGTAACTTTTTATATTGTGGTATGATTTGATAACTATTACTCTTGTGGAAAAAATCTAATTAATGCGGAGTTATTTTATGATGCATGAATTTTCATGCGTCAGCATGAATTGCGGCGGTTATTATATATAACTATTACTCTTGTGGGAAAAAATCTTATTAATGTGGAGTTATTTTATGATGCATGAATTCTCATGTGGGGGTTATCGGTTCTAATTAGCAATATGTGCTTTGAGTGTATATATAAGTCATATAATAAAGGTGATCATATTTGTGTGGGTGTTTATATAATGGATTGATTCTTGTGTATGATTTGAGTTATGTTATAAGACCATGTTGATAAAGGCCAAGAATAAAAATATTGAGGTCTAATCTTTTTAAAAATATGTATGCTTTTTTATGGCAATGTTATACGACTATTGAGGGTAATTTTTGAGATGCTTAACCTTGTATGGTTACCCTCATGGAGTTGATCAGATAAAAGCATGTAAATATTATTAAGATGTCTAATTTTTATCTTGTGACACAGAATTGATAAATTTTGATGCATCAAGAGGTTGATTGTGCATTCAATGAGTGCATGCATGCTATGATGAGGCGAAATGGGCTTTAAAGAAAGAGTGGCATCAGGCCAGCTATATCATTAAGATATCTTTCTTACAGAAAAAGATTGACATTAAACCAGTCATATCATCGAGGGGAATGAAATTCCAGCCTATAAAAGTAAGTCACCATAGTGGACACCCATCTTCGTGGAATGGAGATCTTATTAAGTGAAGTTACAACGGGTAATAACGAAGCTGTCAATTATAAATCACTTGGAAAAGCACAAATTATTTCATAATTATCTATATTGACCGGCGTTTTCCCGAGGCCCATTTCGAAGGTGATAATGTGCTTTTCATGTAACGCTTAAGGTTGAGGTTATATTACTCTTAAGTCTTAATGAATCCAAAGGCATGTGTTTTACGGGGGTCTACTCACAGATCACCATTGGAGGATTCATCTAAGTGCGTGTGATGGCAGGGTCACCACAGTGGAAAAATTGGCTGCTCCTTAATAACACTCGTGATACGAGATTCGCTGCGCATGATCGGAATGCACGCCGCTGACAGAACCATATAATCACCCATACCGTGTGTGTGATGATTTGAAATCTAGCTACAAAGACCTTAGTTCAAGGCATTTGTATGTCAGTACTGTCCTTTAGAGCACTTACGCTAAGGGTAGGTTCAAATCCAAAAGGTACTTACACCTATTGCATTGTATTATATGCTCATTATATAAAAGTATTTTCTTCAAATTTTTTTTAAAGTGTTCATAATTTTAAATCATGTGCGGATTGTTAGAAAAATATGATTTACAATTATTTATTTATTTATTTTAATCTTACTAAATAGTGTTTGACCACTGCATGGTTTGGTCTTTTGCAAGTCCCCATTTATTGTGAGGTTCAAATTGTTTGTGACTCATGGTCTTGAAGTTGACAGTTTTGACTAGCTTTATTATGCAATAATGCATAGCCTGCAATTCATCATTACTTTTGCAATAAAAAGATGCTACTTTTGTGGGTTGCAATAGATAAGAGCTTGGAATATTGGAAAAATAGAATTCTAAGATTTTCCTTTACCCCTTGGAAGAAACATAGTGTCCAGTGATTTTTGAGGTGTTTTTCACAAGTAGTTCTAACACATTCTACATGAACATTGTTTTCCAAGGGAATCTATAGTTGATTATATATAGAGGTTACACGAATAGGTTAAGTCAAGTTGTGCGATAACTAATGGCTACATTTTAATTGGCTTGCCCAATTGAAAAATTTACTTAATAGTGTTGTTTCAATTTACACTTTTCACTTCAGTGCCTTCTTTCTTACAGGTATTCTTCTTGTCTCTTGGTGGCCTCTGCCTACAGGAAAAGTGGAGGGGCAATGCATTCATTTGCCCTTGAATGAATAAACTGGTGGAGGCCAGCTATTTCTCCTCCATTACTATTCCTTTTCTCTCTCCTCGCTGACTCTTTAGTCTTTAATAATTGTCTATTTTTTCTCATTGTAAAAAAAAATTGTTAATTCAATATTTTCTTATTTAAAGTAAATTGTATTGTTAGGATTCCTCATGTAAATAGAAAAATTAAAATTTTAAAATATAGAGTAACATTATTTAAAGAATTTTAATCATGTTATTCTTTTCTCTTGTTATAAACAAACTCACTTTTTTCTATTAAAAAAACTATGAAATTTTGTTATATGACTTTAGATAAAAATCTCTAATTTTAAATAAAATTATCATCTGACATTATTCATCTAAAATTTTTATTTTTTAATTTTAGTGATTTCATATTTCAATGAAAAATTGTATGATTGAAATGCAAACACACATGCACGTGCACGCACGCACGCACATGCACACACACACACACACACACACACACACATATAGATCTATAGATATAGATATATATATATATACACACACACACACACATACATACATACATGTGTGTGTGTGTGTGTGTGTGTGTGTGTGTGTGTGTGTGTGTGTGTAACTATTCAAAAAAATAAAACATACCTTAAATTGTAGACCTTAGTCACACAATACCAAATACTAAATCAAGAAGGCTAAACCCTAAATCCTAAACCTCAATCGTAAATAATTGCGCCCCATGCAGTAGTTAAACGCCATGGATATATGTCAACCTTGAACTATAAATATAATTACTCAGATTAATCTAAGTCGATTCCTAGGATAGAATAAATCCATTCGTTAGCTTCCAATTACAAATAAGTTTTATTTCTTGAATTAAGATAGCTAGGTATTTTCAAAAAAGTTAATAGATAGGCTTTATTATAATTAAACTAATTAGAGGAAATGCTATTTGCATTTCCTTTTTCTTCTCTCTCCATTAAATTCTTTTAAAAAAAGCTTTGAACTATTCTTAAAATATATTACTTACGGCCCAACAAAAAAAAAGAAGTGCAATAATTATAGAGAAGATGGGGACGTAATTTTTTTAGGGGGGCTAAAGATTTTTGAGCTAGTTTTTAGTAATTTAAAATTTTTATTTTTCTTACGTGAAGAAAAAAACTCTAATTTACGATCAATATATAATCCGTGGTGGTGATTTAATGTTATAACTTATAAGATACTGATGTTTATGTATGCTATTGTCTGATTTGATTTTACAAGATATCAATGGTGCTTAAACACTAACTCTTAATCTCTAAACCTTAATCCATCCAAAAGCTTAATATAAAAATGCCCAAGATCCACCTAAATATATATCCATATCCCTGAAAACGTACTTCAGCTAACCCAAGTTGTTCATATCATATTTTTCAAGTTATATGTTATACTTGTCAATTTACACAGCATATGGTTAACGCCAATTCACTATAAGGATAACCTAGGTTAGCATATTAGGACAACCTGACTAACCCCTCCAAGTTTTCTGCCAAGTTCCTCACTTAATTGTGCATATGCTGAACCCTCAACGCTAAATATAAAGCCCGAAAACTTGATACTTGAACATTTAACGCTAAGCGAACAAGCATCGAATGTTTATAGTAAGCATTTGCAATCTAAGAGTTGAGTTAGCATTCAATGTGTAGAGCAAGATTTTGCAATCTAGGGGGCATAGTTAACAGTTAATGTTTAGGGTATAACGTTTAAATTTAGCATAAAACTCTTACATCACATCTTAAATGCTAAGCCCTTTAACCCTAACCCTAGAACCAAACCCTGGAGCCTAAAACCCTAAACTATGATTCTAAATAGCAAATATTTAGGAACCCTAATTGACTATTTACTTTTAAATAATCATAATGTCAAAATGTACTATAAACCTCAAATCCCAAATCACAACGCACACAGCGAACCCCCAAATCCAATACCTCACCGATAGACCCCAACCCTAAACCCTAAACCCTAAACCCCAATCACTAAATTATAACAAAGGTTTGTAGGCTTCAAAAATTAGTTATTCTCAAACTAAATCCTAATTATCAAATGACAATTAAGGTTTAGGATAAACCTTATGTGTGCCTTATTTTCTCAGCATAGTATGTATAATAATAATATATTATCATATCCCACAAAATCTAATTAAATTAACCCATGTTATCCCCTTTAGGTTTTTAGGTTTCTGCGCATGTCAATACATATATATATATATATATATATATATATATATATATATATATATATATATATATATATATATATATATATATATATATATATATATATAT
>JAKOGI010002011.1:5000-100000 GCA_029747015.1 Carnegiea gigantea | reverse complement strand
TGGGCAAATTATTATATACATCTGATAGTATATACTCCTATTGTAACATATATTTGCATTTTTCAATGTGTATTTGTCATATGAGCGATTATTAACATATATTTTACTTATGTGACTTCAGATATTACATACTCTCGAATGTATAATATAGATTTTGCTAAACATGCTGAGGCATTTTGGCCTCACTAGACCTAGCGAAATCCTCTATACGCCTTTAAATATGCCAGTGAAAGACTATACAGTATTGAATTAACGTAACAGTTCTTATATTACGATCCATGGAGTATATTATAATATGGACCTAAGACATAAGTGTGAGCTTCTTTGACATTAGGTCTTTTTTTTTTTTTTTTTTTGCCTTGGCTTTTTTATTTTTTAATTTTTTTTTTCCTTGGAACTGCAAATCCGCTCAGATGTATTACATTTATTGCAACAATATTCATCGCTAATCCTTACAAATGTTCATTGATAATATAAGAAAATATTCATAGATTATGAAAGAAAAAGTAGCAACAATGAATTTTCAGAAACACAATAATAATTTTAGAGCTATTCAAACCAAGCATTAAATGTTAAAAGTATCAAAAGTTTCCAAAATGTTCATCGTTATGTATAGTTTATGTTCACTCTGGAATACTTTTATAAATGTAGTTATAATCTAGGAGATGAGCAAATCAAGTATCAAATGTTAATAATATCAAAAATTTGCATAATGCAATCACTATACCTGGAAAATGTTCATCCCGGAGCAATGCTCATCACCAAATCTTGCAAATGTCCATCAATAGTCCTGTTCTTTTCGTAGGTTAATTCCAAAATACTAACCTCAACCCACTTTAATATACTTCAACGTACTTCAACCTATTTCAACCCACTTCAACCTACTTCAACTCACTTACACTATTTTAACTAAATTTCATTTATCACATAAAAAAATTCAACCCACTTCAACTTACCTTAACTCACCTCAACCTACTTCAACCCACCTCAACTTAGTTCAACCCATTTCGCCCTTTTACCCACGAAAAGAACAAGCCTTAAAACATGACTATGATCTCGGAGATGGACACACCAACATCGAATGTAAAAATGCCAAAATTTCCGAAATGGTTATCATTATGTCTAATTGATGTTCATTGCCACTGCGAACATATTGTACCCTGGACCACAGTAAAATTTTCCTTAACGTAACTAGTTAGTGAATAATTTTCTAATTGTAATCCATTATTCCTAATTGATACTCTATCTGTCTCTCTTTTTTTTTCCCCTCATTGAAATAAGAATCCCATTGGCTAGAATCTTATCATAATCTCACTAGAGCTTTTGTGATGATTAGATTTTACATGCTTTCTTTTGTTTCTTTAGTCTTTTCTTCTTATGCTAATTCAATATCAAGTGTTTTGCAAACTTATAACCTGATGAAGTAAGTGACAGGTAATTTCTGGCCATGAAGAATGCAATCCAAGACAGAAAGGCATAAGGTTTTATAAAGTTGGGTCAATTTTGGATGAGTCCACATTGTTTTGTCAAGTATTGAGGTATGGTGGGTTCACGCCGAGTAATTTTGGGTGCGAGGATATTCTATTGCTTTTCATCAATGGCATTGATTAATCAGAAATTGACTGCTTTTAAAATGTGTATATATTGAAATTAATGTTAGACATGCACATGCGTCTTGGCTGTGGCTTAATGGTGTCTTCATGTCACACTAATGACCTTGGAAGTTCAAGTTTCGAATATACTTCCTCTTTCAAGGTAATGTTATACATGAACAAGCAGTATATCAATTTGAATAGCATTGGCAAAAATTTGTTTGGATAGAATACCAAGTGTCTTCAATCTAAAAAAATTCAAGTATTAAATATGAATAAAATTATTTTTGGTCTCAAATTTAGAGGTCAAATTTTGTTCTATTACTATTGTTCTAATATGTTTTGACATGAATTTGGCCTTATCATATCTATGTAATCCAAATTTAGTTTTAGAAAGTAACATTGGACCCAAATAATACAAACTTTGGCGGTGGTGGCTAAAAATAATACTAACTGTTTTCTTGTCTACAGCAATGCCAACTTTGGCTCATTTACTTCTAGGATACAACCAATAAGTTATACGGTGGTTCATTTGACGGAGCATGATGTGGACAACATACTTAACGGATTTAATTTTTACATCTTTGTTTTTCAGGTACACAAACCCCTAAAAGTCAATAAAAAATCTCTTTAATTTGCCACCATGTCTGAGGGGGGAAAAAAATCATCTAGGTCATTGCTCCGCCTAGTCAACCAACATGCAACTTGATGGTTGATTGTTAAAAGTAAGTGGGGGGTCGAAGTTGGTACTGCTAGTGGCCAGCAAAAAAGTCGGTATTATTTGTGGACATCACTCCCAAAATTCATATTATTTGTGTCTAATCTTCCATTCACATATTAAATAGGAAAAGTTTCTTTTAGATATTAAGCAAGAAAAATAAGATACCGTCAAACTCCAAGTTCAACTTTGGCTGAACTTAGATTTCGATGTTCTCAATCCTTTCTAAATTGCTAGATAAAGCCACGACCCGATTTAATCGCTGGAAAGCTAATTCACCGTCTGAAGCGAGATTGGAGAAGAATTGTTATTATCCAATTCAATCTTGCACTGTTACTTGTACACTCTACATGCAGTGTTTTCAACTATCAAAAAAAAAGCTAATCAATTGGGATTTTCTCTCTTTTTTTTTTTGGGGGGGGGGGGGGGGGGGGGGGGGTGGGGGAATTCAATCTGTCAAAAAGGCCTCCTGTTGGTGAGTTGGGATAAACTGTGCGGCCAACACTTGTGGTCGTCCACACTTTCATACGGAGGATCTGCTAATTAAGAGCGTGCTTGGCAACAGCGTTTTGGATAGCGTTTGGCGTTTTGACTAAATCAATACAGTAATTTTTAGTGTTCGGTAACGTAGTATTTTGACTAGCATTTCAAGTAGCGTTTAGCGTTTTAAATAGCGTTTTTGAAAAGTTAATAGTATTAACGTTTTACATTCAAAAGTAGCGTTTCATATTTTTTTATCAAAAATTACCCTTTGAAAATTTTATCTTTGGAAATTATCTATATCCTTTTATATCAATTTACATTAATCAGCTAATCCAACAGCTAAATTTACCGAACACATTTTATTCAACTGCTCTTCTAAACAGCTATCCGCTACCAGAACAACTATCCGCTACTTAAACCACTATCCACTACTTGAACCGCTAATTTTGCGGAACAGTGCCTTAACCTTATACAAGTTTGCATAGAAAATGTTAAAATGACCAAAATGATTGGTGGGTTCAAGAAATGAGAGCTAGGCATTTGTCAGTAAATTTTTTTGACGCAAAAGTCAAAAGTTCTCGTTCTTGGGAATATCTTCATTGGTCTATGGATCTTCGTCAAAAAGGCATGAGTTGGAAAGTTGGAAGTGGAGATAACACTAGTTTTTGGTCTGATATGATTATCTAGCCAATTGCAAACTATATCCAACGCTAACCCGAACCAGAATTTAGTGAATTCATTACATCCGATCGGCAATAGGATATACCTATATTACATGCCATACTACAAGATGAGTTTGTCCAGTTGATATGCGGAGATCGGGGATCCCATATCATGTCATCCTAGGGCGGACTCCATTCAGATGTGGATGAGGATTTCTGCACTAAGTCCGTCATCTGGATAGCATTTTTTTTTTTTTTCCACCAAGCTCAACTCCGAGATAGGAGTGTATTTAACTTTGAACTCAGTATCCTGCCTAAGATAAGGGTTTTTCTCTGACATCTATGCCATGTAGGACTCTATGTTAGTGGGGATGTTAGTTAAAAGGGAATGTTTATTGATCCTTTATGCTCCTTTTGTCATAATGAAATTGAAACCATTGAGCATCTCTTTTTGATTGTTTGCTTGTGGTTAGAGTTTGGGATGAGCTACGACTTAGGCCCTATTTGACAAAGAGTTTTTTGGCCTCAAAAAGAGTTTATTGAAGCTATTAGATGTTTGATTTTAGTTAAAAACTCTTTAGAGTGTTTGGTTGAAGAACTTTCTGTATTAACTTTTTGGACCCAAAAAGCTAGTTTCAAAAAGCTATTTTATAAAAAGTTTTGTAAAGTAGCTTTTTCAAGGAGCTTTTTAATTTTTACCACTAAATTGACTATATTGACCATAACAAATTGCACAAAATTACTTCAAATGCCACTCATAACAAATAAGTAATAAATACTTTCTAAAGTAATATATTGTGAGTGGTCATGATGTTTAAGCTAACATTTTTTATTTTAATATTTTCTAAAATTTATCAAATATTTTGTTTTAAGTTGCCTTATACAATAGATAAGCATGTTTATATCACATAAATTTCAAATATTATTAATAAGGAAAGTATAATAGTGATGAACAAAAGTATTGTCATAACTAAAATTAGAAAATTTATAAATGCAATTATATATCATGCAATTCTTATTCATATTTAGAAGAAATATGAATATATAATTTATAAAGATTGTTATGTGAAAAAGAATAAGAAATTGAGTTAATTAAGGGTATAAGTGAAATTTTATGAAACAATTTTGTTAAAAACAGCTAATTTCACAAAACACTTTACAGAAATAGTTAATACAATCACGTCAGTCAAACAACTAATACAATCAACTAACAACTAATAGCTAATGTAATTAGCTAACAGCTAATTGCCAAACAGGGTCTTAGGGTTGGATCTGTAATTGGAACCCCCACTGGCATGGATAAGTATTATAAAGGAATTTTTTGTGAGGCTACGCACTAAAGGGTGCCTGGAATTACACTACACAAAATTGTACGTGCTCACCCTTTGGAGTATAACAGATGCAATGGATGTGTTCAAGAACGTATATATATTCTCGTCTTCAAGAAAGCTATCTTCAACAATATACATATATCCAAGTAAAGATTACTAGCACTAAAAGGATAGTGCAGCTAAAAATCTCTCCTCACAATCAAAGTATACCATTCATCTCGTTCAACAGAACAAACAATTAAGAGGGTTTATCAAACTAAAATGTAATGGATCCGGAGTTTGTAATAAACTTGCAGATATTCGTAATCAGAGATTGTAGGGGCTACAGCCTACAAGTAGGGTTTTCCGCCTTGGAGTGATATCCATTGCGGTAGCGGAAGCGGTTATATTGCACAATGGAGTTTAGGCGACCGTTCAAGCAAGGTTTAAGGGAATCAATGTCAAAGGGGATAGTAAAGTTGCTATTGAAACTCTCCAAAGGCAACTATCAAGTTCCACAGGCCATTAATCATCATATTATCATTGATATGCGCAAATTTTTGACTCTTTGTTCTAATGTTGTTAGTTCCTATACTTCCCGTAAAGGCACCTAGTCTTTCTAAAGTGTTGTCATTTATTTTGTACAATGATTATCAAGGGGCTATAGTACACCCTAGAAAGAAGAGTCTTGTATTGATACACTTACCAACATTCTCAGAAAGATTAAAAAATATGGAGGCTGGATTTGGGTTACTTTTAGGGCTGTCAAATATATCAGTTCGGGTCGAATTCGTATTCATGTCGAACTTAAATGGGTTAAGAAATCCTCGACCTAAACCTAACCCGTTTATTAAACGGGTTGAAAATCTTGAGCTGTACCCGTTTATTTTTAAACAGATTGACCCGAAATTTACCCATTAACCCGTTTAATATAACGGGTCAGGTTCAGGTCATCCGATTATCTGTTTACCCGCTTTATATTTTGACTAAAATATGATTATCGAGCATTATAAATTAATTTTTTTATTTTAATATAGCATCATAATGCAAACATTGTCTATGATTTACAAGAATTATAATCATAAAACAAATATCAACTTTATTAAACTCTACATTTTCACAATTCCCCCCAAAAAGAAGATGGTAATTGGATAAACTGATCAACTTATTTAATCCATTTAATTAAACGGGTTAAATAGGTATTTTTTTCGTGTCAAAATTCTCAACCTGAACCTAACCTATTTAATAAACGGGTTAAACGTGTCAACCCATTTAATTAAACGGGTTGAAGATCTTTACTCAAACCCGCTTAATTTTCTGTTCAGTTCGGGTTAATAATCGTATAGTTTAACTTTTGATAGCCCTAATTACTTTAATTTTTTAAAAAGTGGAAAAGAGAGAAAGGTATAAATACGTTCGAAACGCTTCTGGTCTTCTTTTTCAACCTCCCGACTCCGTATAAATTCTCTCTTCCTCCTCATTTTCAACAAATCAAGCAAACTGAGCACGTTGAAACACTATAATTGGCAGTAATCCGGGTCTTTGAATTGAACTTTGTGTTATCTGACAGCCCAAGACTTCATCTTGCTTGGTAAAATCTCTTCAATGGTATGCTGCGTACTTACAAAATCATTTTAGAAGCTCTATTGTGATCATTTATATGCTAAAGTCTGTTGCTTTACTGTGTTTCAAGTTCTAAGTTGTCAGAAGACATCTCCTTTGAGCCATCCATGGAAAGTTTTGGGTACGAATTGTCTTAGGATGCTTCCGTAGATTTTTATGTGCTTGTTTGTTCTTATTGCCTAATTAACTTACATAAAAAAGAAGAAGAAGAAGAAGAAGAAGAAGAAGAAGAAAATACGGAAAACATTGTAACTTTACTATGAAATAAGGAGTACAATTTGATTACTATCCCTGATGATAAATTGTTTTGTGATTTTCACACTAAGATTCGTAAGCTTGCCCCTTTTTTGGGCAGAAGAAACCTAAATCTTTTACCTGCTTCTTAACCAGAGAAGAGACCAAGGAAATCACTTTAACTTTAGTGGTGAATTAGGATTTTTTGCATGTGCTAATAAATAGTTCCCTAAGGTTATACGAAAGATTTTTCAATGTTGCCCTTTCGTGCACAAGTGGAAAACAACTGTTCATTTTCGTGTTTCACAAATAGAGAAGGAAGGAATAAAAAATTGTAGCCCCTGGTGTTCCATAATGGTGCCTTGGCTTCTTCTGATAAATTGGCTTAAGGCATTTGCACTAAGATTTGGAAGGTAGCACCTTTAAGTGAATTTTGTAGAGTATATACTCTGTCTTGCCCAACTGGAGAACAAGAAGAAGAGAAAGGTAGCAATGTAGATTTTGGGGGTAATAAGAAATCCCATGACATGGTGGCATTGAAGGAAAACGAATTGAATTTATATGACAATTTGTTCGTTGATATTTTTTGTGGGTTGTCACACAAGGGTAGGGGTGTTTGAATGTGAGTTCTACAAGTACTGGTATGACTTGATCGTATACATGTGCATTCCCAGAATTTCTGAGTTACTGGTTTTGGAACTATGTGTTCAAACTCTTGAGCTCCCTATGACATTGTCTAATGGTGCAACAATCGACTCAATAATTGTGTAAAGATTCCTTTTAAAGCATATTGGGTTGTTTGGGAGTGATGGGAGTCTTCTTTTTAAGAACCATTCTGGCTGCCATTATTATCTGTACAACCTCGGGACTAAGCAATCCTGTACTATCCCTTTCCATTCTTTCTCAAACTGTACAACATTAGCTTTTGATCCCTGTGATTCCCCTTCCTTTGCAGTCACCTGTTTTAATATCTAAGGGAGTACCAAAGGGGTAAAGGAATATACGCGAATGGATGTTTATTACGATGGAGACTAAAAATTTCAGGATGTCTTCACAGTGGACGGTGGTAAGAATGATATCGTATGCTTCAAGCTTGACTTGCGTAGGGGGAAAAGTATTGCAGTCCTTCACTCATATACTGGTGGTCGTATTGCGAATATTTGAGTTTGAAGGGGGCGTATGTGCTATGTTGAGTATGATACACCTGATATTTGCATTTCGCTGCTCAATGCTAAATTTGGAGTTGGGGATTGGACTCTCAAATGCAGTGTTGAAAGTAGAAACCCATGCCTTGGAACTTTGCACTGCGCAATTTCATCCCCTTGGAGAAGTATTGTGGACTTCTGCATTTGCTTTTCTTCCATAGGAAGATAGTGATGTCTTTCTTGGCACTCCTAGCATGATTCAGGGCTGTAATTTTAAAACTGATGGCCTTTAATGTATCTACGCTGCAAAAGATGACAATGTATTGGTTGGCTATTAATATTCAGTATTTACTTTCGGCCTCTTCTCCTTCTCGTTGAAGCACTTGGGGAATAAAACTTGCAGATGAGCTAAATTTTACGTGAAATCTGTGTTTCTATTATCAGATAAATTTCAATGGGGATATTGTCTCTGTATTGATCTTATTTCTTGCTTTCTGAGAGTCTCCTACGCTTAAGTTCAAGAAACAGGTATGAAGAGTAAAGGAAACTTACAATTTTCAAATGAGGGGGAGAATGATCTATACATCGAACATTCAGTGCGTTTTTATGATTTTAGCAATTCCTATTCCGAATTGTAGGGTATTTTACAACTGTAAGCCTAGGACTACCTCGGAATATCTCAAAAAAATAAGAGAAGTTTAGTCTTGTTCTCTCCAAGAAATTATATTTCTTCTTCTCCAAGTGTTTGTAGTTTCATCAGGAGTTTGGTTGTCTTAATTTAAATGTCACTTGTTTGTTCAATTAATCAGAATGAAATTGTTGGTTCGCATCTTCAATTAACCCCCCCGCCCCCAAAAATTCCTTGATTTTCTTGGTTCCCTATCATCTTTGTTTTTTTTTTTTTTTCCCCCCTCCACATCTAATGTTGTGATATTTGGCTCCCCTAAATTGACCTTTTTTTCATACTATTTATTTTTCTCCCCAAGCGTACCATTTTATTCAAGCTAATGTCAATATCATAAGTATTCCTCTTTCATTTTTCTTGCTTGATGAGAGTCTCCTCTTGAGTTTAGGTGATGAATATGAAGAATAAGGCCCTGTTCTTTTCGTTGGAAAATTGCAGATGTGGGATTGGTGAGAGTGGAAAAGGATGGAAGGATGGGTGGGAGTGGATAGAAGTGGTATTTTTTTTTTTTTTTAGTGTGGAAAGGGAGGAAGGAGTAGGAAAAAGTGGGAAGAAGTGGGAAGGAGTTGAATGAAGTAGAAGAGTTGATGTAAATTACGTATTTTATTTTTTAATATAATCTTTTATTTGTAGTAGTAGTTACCGATGATAAAAATTTTTTTAGAATAAAAAAATATTTTTCTGTGTTGACTCAAGTAAAAAATATTGTTTCATAACCGTTGATACCCCTAAAAAATTGTAATTTTCGTTATTCGTAAAATAAATTACGGATATATTTTTTTCATATATTAACCAAATACGAACAACGAAAAAATACACATATGTTTAGTCCTTGTTTTTTTCGTTGGTAAATCCAAATTTACCAACCTCAGCTCACTTTAACCCACATCAAACCACTTCACGAATTTCAATAAAAAATACCTACTTCAATCAATTTCAACCAACTTCAACCCACTTCAACCAACTTCAACCCACTTCAATCTACTTCAACCAACTCCAACCCATTTTCCACTATTTTAACCAACTTCTACCTATCATACAAAAAAAATTCAACCAACTTCAACCAACTTCAACCAACTTCAATCCACTTCAACCTAATTTAACCAACTTTATCTCACTTTAACAAAAAAATACTCACTCCAACCTACTTCAACTCACTTCAATAAAAAAATACTCACTTCAACCTACTTTAACCTACTTCTACTAATCTCAACCAACTTTACTCATTCACCAACCTATATTTTTCAACGAAAAGAACAGGCCCTCAGTACACGGAAAACAATTATCGGTAATTTGTGTGAAGAACTTCTAATATTTTGTTACTAACGGACACGGGAAAAAAAATACGCCTAAAATACATGTACAATACATCTGGATTTTCCGTCACGAATTACAAACAACACCAAAAAAAATTTACACATTCCTTCGTTATGCCGGAAAAAACATCTGCAAATTTTGGCCCCAAATTACAATTAACGAAAAATAAATCCGTTACACACATGGCAACAATCATCCACGCTTTGATGACCTATAACAAATATTTCGTAACCAACGCAAAAAAAAAAAATTTAGCATCTCTTCCACATACAAAATCAAACCTAAAATGTCTACCAGTCACAAAAAACTAACAATTGCTTGACGAAGTAGGAAAAAAATTATTTGTTCAATATATATAACAAAAATTACGTCATCTACAATTTCTAACACGGCTAACAAATATTTCATGACATCCAAAAAAAAACTTTTCATAATTATTATCAGACTATTCATACACACAATTACATAAATTATAAAAGTTTTCAAAATATGAAAAATAGTAGTTATATGTAGGAGTGGGAAGAAGTGGGTGAAAGTAAATGAGAGTGAGAATGCATAATATTTTTTTTGTTAAAGTGTGGAAAGATGTGGGAAAGGGGGGAAGGAGTGAGTGTGAGTGGGAGTGGGAGTGGGAGTGGGAATGAGTGGGTTAGGTCCATTAAACTACGAAAAGAATAGGACGTAATAAAGGCAACCAAACACATGGAGTTAGAACAAACAACAACACTTATGTAAGGTTTGGTTAGATGTCATTAACCTTGTAATGCAATCAAGTTTGTAATATGTTTTCATTACCTTATTTGATTATGTGAGAATATTACAATAAAAAACTATCTGGTAATTATGATTTTCACAAAGTAAGCAATCATAATTACAATGCAAAGTTGATTGCATTACATTATTATTACATTGCATCCAACCAAACATTACATTAGTATATATCCTGATTGCATAACATTTAAGGAGATCTAGATGCTGACAACATTACTTTTGTAAGCGGCCGACTTTGAATTTAGGGAGAGAATATTCTATATTTATAAGTTTCTTTTATTTTGACGTGTTGCTATAATTTGCATTAGTGACTTTTATGGGATGTTTTGGAATTATCAAAATAGGATTACCTAGAAACCCTACAAAAAAAGTAGCTTTCACCAACAGACATCTAGTGACAAAAAATAAGATCTGTTGGTAAAAGTGAGTTTTTGCAACAGATGCAGTTATTTGTTGGTATTAGAGTTTTTAATTTTGGAGGCAAGAATGGGTCCTAATATTTCTAACAAATTAAAAATGGTGTGTTGGTATTATTGTCATATTGCCAACAATCTAATTTTTGGTTGGTATTGTAATTACATTACCAACATATTCATCTGTAAAAGAATTTCTATTGGTATTAAAAAGTATGTTATCACGGGAAAAATTGGATAACTATTTAAAAAATACACATTTGGAAATAAATAAAATAAAAAAGTACCAATTAACTACACTATTGCTATTTCGCACGCTGCCTCTCACCTGCCCCCCCCCAAAAAAGAAAAACATATAGCACTGAAAAAGGCAAATAACCAAACAAAACCCAGAACTCTCACACCTAATCCTAGTTCTTCTTCTTCGTCAATCGACTGCAAGTTCTTCAAGTTCGTCTTCTGCAAGTTCTTCAAGTTCTTTGATCGAGTCTTCAACCTTCAAAACCCAAAACCTAGTTCGTCTTCTTCATCAATCATCATTGTTGTTCATTAGTTGGCCTAGGGATCATAATTTAACAACATATGATCAATCATTAGGAGTGAAACTAATTGTAAACTTCTTTCTTGGGCTTTTCTTCTCTTTTATGTTATATGATTGTTTTGTATTAGGGCTTATTGCTAGTATGCCTCCATTGAGGTGTTGATGCATACCTCAATTGCCTTTCTTACAAGGCTTCCAAAAACTTAGAAAATTCATTTGAAAATGAAACTGAAGCATCAAAAACTTGTTGTTTAACCCCATTTTCACTCCAAAGGAAACAACTCTCTTCCTTCTCATTCTGCCACCTTTTTCCTTTTGTTTCCTGCCCTGATGATAAAAAAATAGTGTATTTACCTGCAGACTCTAGAGCCTTGTTTGGTCCTAGAAAAAATATAATGGGAAGAAAATTTAGATGGAAAAAAGTTAAAAAGAAAGTGAATTTTTTTCCCTTGTTTAGATCAAGAAAAATATACAAGGAAAATAAAAATATTCTAATGGGAGAGAAAAAATTTTAAAAAAGATACAGTGAGGCAATGGGACATTATGCAACGTGATCATCACACAAGAAAAGTAGATTTGAATTTTGATACTTTCCAGAACTAAAACTCAAATAAAAAAGGAAATTAAGAAATTTCAAAGAGCTCAAGCAAGACCTTCATTAATGGTTGTCATGCCTCTTTCTCGTCCATGTCTCTCCATTCTCAATCTCTTTTGCTCCTTTGAACACCACCTCCTTCTTTCTCACTTAAACTTGACTAGCTATTGAATCCAAAAATTCAATTTCCCAATTCCAAATTATCTATACTCGAAAATTGCGTCTACTAATCCCCATGTAAGCCATACAAACCATGGTGGATGAAATACCTTGCTAATCTTTACCCATGCACGATGCCAAAACTGGCAATCGAGATTTGATCTTCAATTTCATGGCCTCCAAAACTTTGTTTTTTTACTGGCTTTTTGTAAGGAAGCCATGGAAACAATGTGAGTTTCAAGCTAGAATTAGAGAGAGAAAAGAGGAGGGGTATAAGGAGAGGAACAACTTGCATCTTGGGACATCACATTTCAGTGTTTCGCGACACTTTCCTTGCATTTTGGTAAGGAAAAGTTTTTAACTTAAGTTTTCTCATTTTTCCACCTAATTATCCATTCTATTTTCTTTCCTTACCATTTTCCTGAAAGCAAACAGTGGAAAGAAAACTACTTTCCTCATTATTTTTCTTCCCTTAAAATTTCTGGGAACTCAAACAAGGCCTAAGTGCTCTTACTTAACGCTTCTCATAGTAGGCTTCTCACCTATTACTGGGTAGCCAGATCCTTCATTTCTCTTATATCAATCTCCACCACATGATTTGCCTAGGTAACCTGATGGATTCGCATTTGTTTGTTTTATTTTGGATGGCAAAATGGTAAAGTGATTGGAGAGTGTCCGACTTAATAGAAGGCTCTAAGTCAACATTCTTTATATTTTTCTTTCTTTATATTTTTCTTTTCTCACTTGGTGTCACATGGTTTAGTCAGCTATATTTGGGGTTTTAAGTAGATTATCCCGTAACTCTAATCTTATGTCTTGGCTAGATATGTGTTTGTATGTGCCTATTGTTTACTACTGTGGGTAGCTCCAACTTTGCATGCCTCTTTCTTCAAAATACTTGATTTCTTTCTTATGACTTGTATTTTGCTAGGGGGGCTCAATTTTTTCCATGTCATAAGGGCTTTTTTTTTTTAATGAACAACAAATATACTTACCATTGTGCTATATGTTTAGGCTTGATCACCATGGAATCGCATCACCAAGAGATTATATGGCAAGACATAAATCTCTGAAGCAAAGAAGGCACTCCTTCCACGGTGATGTCAATATCATATTAGAGCTGGGGTTTCCTCTCGTTGGCTCCCAGTCGAATGTCAAGCTTGCTCAAGCATCTCTTCCACCCAAAAAAATTTAATGCACCTTATCATCCTCTTCGCACCTGAATGAGGTGCATTATATTTTTAGCTTAAGCAGGTGAAGAATAGATCCTTGTTCAATCAGCATTTCCACTTCTTGTTGTGGCATGTGCCATGTGATAACATTTTTTCTAGGGTATAGAGCATTGTCACATTTGTTTACTCCTTTTGGTACTTTTATTTGATGTCTTTCTAAAGGATGTTTAGTGTCATATAGTAATTGTTACGTTATATCATATCTCTCATGGAAGGGTCAAATGTTGAATGGGCACAAAAATAGCAAGCCCTTGGCGAAGCAACAAATAAAATTTTTCTTCGAAGGGACCTTTTGTAATTTTTCTCTTTAAAAAAGAATCCATGCGATGTCACTACATGACTTTGGAAATTCACATTAGCTTAATAGATGATCCAAATCCTTCACATGATCTTTGTAAAAGTCACAACTTGTGTCTAAATTAAAATGTATGATTTCATTGTAAATTAGTCATATCCCCATATGGATTGGCGTCTACACTCCCATATGGATTGATCTTTGATATTATAAATGTTAGTACATGGGTTATTATCTGTTTTGATATTTACAAGTGCATTTGAATTGGATGATTCTCTTCTAAATTGCTATGTATATTTTAACGCCAGCATCTGTGATGATTCTTCTCACAAACTTGGTGATAAGACACTGTATACTAATACATAATTACAATGTCATACGTATAATATTTTTGTAAACAAATTAATTTTCTTTTTGAACAAAAGAACCTACATGTGTAGAACCCCTTTTGCAAGGTTCAACTTCACTGTCTAGGAGAGCATGTTGTTATGTAGTTTTATGTTGTCCAAGTGAAATAAAATCCAAATGACAACTACACATACTCTATCCTTAGGGACAAGTCTTTCTATCCACTAGTGTTGACTCCTCACAATTAGAGGAAATTAGTGCAACATACCGACAAAAGAAGCCTCGTATGAGACTTTTAGATGGGTCAAAGCTTTAGAAAAATAGCCTCAAGAGGCTTCACAAAATGCCCTAACAAAACAAAGTAATGTGATAGTGTAATAATGTGTCTATACACTTACGCCGACATTAGAACAAGCCTTTACACTTTTGTCAACATTAGACTATGCATTTCATGCATGCCATCAAAGTGCCAACCTTGAAAATTATTAATACGGGAGCTAAGTGGATGTGAATTGTGGTGTAAATTCTTCTTTGACCAGTGGTAATTGACAAGACAATAGCTAATTACAGAGACGATGACAGATCACAAAATGTAAGCTACACGATGCACGTCAGAAGCAAGCAACCTTGATGGGAGAAAAGGGTTATGCATCAAATAGTCAAGCACAAGCTTTTGCAATTGATAATAGAGCACTCCAACACAACCATCAACGACAAAATGATTAGACCACCATACATGTCTAATTCACTTTTAATGTGCATCGTCTCTTTTGTTCTAAGAAAACAATATCGATAAGTGGAAAATCTAACCAACATAAAATTAGTAACCTCTTTTTTATCTTTGTTGATTCTCCATCTTTCAACTCCAATTTACCAATAATAGTAGCAATCAACATAATGCACATAGAGGCCAAGCAATGATATGGGGTTGGGGTATAAGGAATAACGGCATAGTTTCAAATATTGAAAATTTAGAAATCCCTCCTCCTTTATGTGACTAGCTCAAATACTCTCAATATGGCTTGAGTTGGTTGCCTTTATAAAGTAGAAAAAAGAAAATGAATGTGGCAATTGAACTTACATAATAAAGAATTAGCTAGGAATGTTAATTGCTACGAGAACTATTCTTTAAAAGTTAGAAGATGTGGAAAGAATGTGGAAGGAGGCTTGACAGTCATGGCTAATGACTCACGCAAGTTATTTGCAAGTTGATTAATTAATTATGCGAACGGACCAGTTGGTATATGGTCCACCCAGTTGTACAAATGCAATTGTACAACCGGGCTCACAAATTGTCTATCTGACGCACCACGTACAAAAAGTAAAGAAAACCGCCGGATTTCGGCTCACTAAAAATATCTTATAACTCACTAAAATATGCTGCTGTGCATCCTATTTCGCTCACTAAAAATAATGTATAACTCACTAAACTATTTTAGTGAGTTAAGACACAGTTTTAGTGAGCTAATATGTACTTTTAGTGAGCAGATATGCAGAAACTAATGTATCTTATGTACCCAAGTTTCACTTAATAAAAATACTATATAACTTATTAAATGTGCTATTGTACTAAAAAAATGGTAATGTGAATCTGAAACTCATTAAACTATATTTTAATTGTCTATAATTTTTTAGTGAGCGATAATATTTATTTACTGAGTTGTTATATCATACAACCGGTCATACAGAAGTAATCGTACAATTGAATTTTAGCTCCCGAAAAATGTATAGCTCACTGCAATACTACAGAAGCAATTATACAATCGAATTTCAGTTCACTAAAAATGTGTAGCTCACTACAATACTTAGTGAACTGAAACATAGTTTTAGTGAGCTAATACATACTTTTAGTGAGCGGATAAATCAAACTAATGCATCTTATGTACCCTAAGTTTCATTTAGTAAAATACTATATAACTTATTAAAATATGCTATTGTAATAAAAAAATGTTATTGTGCATCTGAAACTCACTAAACTATATTCTAGTTGTCTATATTTTTTTAATGACCTGTGACATATATTTAGTGAGCTATAGCATATATTTAGTGAGCTATGACGTATATTTAGTGAGTTAGACTATATTTAATTAATTCACTATATTTCTATTATACTCACAAAATATAATACAAACATCCTTATGCCATAGTAAAAAATGATTGAGTTGTAACATAACCCAAGAACTTGATAATATTATTTGCTGGCTATCTATACTATTCTTTTTAGTGAGTTATGCTATTTATTTAGTGAGCTATGATAGATATTTGGTGAACTATAGAATGTATTTTGTGACCAATATGATTTAGCGTGGAAAACTAATTATTCATAATAAAAAATGACTGAACAAACAATATAGTACACAATTTTAGTTAGCACATATACTTTTTTGTTCATAGTCTAATTATGATATATTCGTCTTTTAATGAGTTATGACTTATATTTAGTGAGTTATGATATACTTTTAGTAAGTTGAATTATATTTGTATTATACTATATGCTTCTACCGAGTAAAAATACGGATAATAAATATACAAATTTTCAATTAATATTTATCTTAAAATTAGGATGTTTATACAAAAATAGTGAACGTAGATCCATAATATAAATACAAGTGTATACCTTATTATTTCAATGAAAGAATTTTAAAAAAATTAGAATTGTTTTTGAAAGGCACTTAGAAGACTTTTAGGACGAAAAGAATAATAATTAAAAAAAACTTTGCTTTTACCATGAATTGAACCCATGACCTCACTAATTTGAATAAAACACCCTTACCATCCCACTGCTCACCCATTCCTACTATTAGTGCTGATTATAATTAATGTTGAACTGGAGCACCTTCTGTATAATATGCGGCTAGTTGTGGGTTTGGGTGGATAATTGAGTTGTCCACCCAGTTGTACGTAATAAATTGCACGAAAGGACCAATAGAACGACCACCTTTGAAGACATAGTGGTGGATGTAGATAGATAAACGCATTATTCATATTAATATTGGTAAAATCTCTAATTCTAGTTATGATTTAAATCATTAGAATAAAAATTTAGAAAAAACTAAGCAACACAAGGGACTATTCATTGGACAAATCCAATTATATAATATTAAATCCAAATAGAATATTAGAGCGTCCAGTTGCTTGCTTTGTGCTAGAGGCAAACCCTTCCGCCTTGCCATGAAAGGAAGCTTCAATTGAATTTAGAGATAGTAGGAAATGATAAATGGCAAGCAAATCAAATGGCATCTATATTCTCGTATTTCATCTAATAAATTTTGTAAAGAGATCAAGTACTTAATAAGAGCGTGGATTGTTTTGATCCCAAATAAATTTGAGAGAGGGGAAAAACCAAATGATAGGGAAAGCGCGGTGAGTCAAAAGTCAGAAGGACTAAGATAAGATAAGCTTCAGCTGAAGCATTGGTGTAGTAACCATAGCTTGACCTTGACACGAAATTTTTTAGGCTTCTAAACACTAGAGAAAATATAACAAGCTTAATAAATAAGCGTCTTCGAGTTTTGGAGAAAATATATTTCAAGAAATGATTCCCTTAACTTCTTATCATTGTAAATGAAAATTTATTTCTGGACACTTGCTTTAGATAGGCGTCAACCGAATTCTCAGCCATAGAGACAAAAACTATATGGAACAAAACACTAAAAGAGTGTGAGAATAGAACAGAAGTTCCACCAATTTCAACACCAACAAAATGATTTTGACAAGCCAAGGATCTAGTAGTTAAATGTGAGGAACTTCAAATAAAGGGTCCCAATACTCTCAATAATTAACATATAATTAATCCAAAGGGTGAAGACAATTGAAGCTAAGCATACTGCAGAACCTAAAATGCAGAGGCATTTGCCTAAAGAGATTGAATAAGCATATTAAAACAAACCAAGGAATGAGTTCAAAAGCAATAAGTTTTCCTATTCAAATAATATCTAAAAAGAAGTAATACCAGCTAAAATACAGGCATTTCAGATCTTATGCCCCCTCCCTAAAATACAAAAGAAAAAAGATAATACAACTATAACTATTTTCATAAACAAGTAGAATAGACATATCTTAAATATAGGTCAATTGAGTTAAGAAATAGAGCCTAATGATTCTTCCGCCAAAAACTGAGCCAATGTGTGTTTCTCAATACTTCGGCCAAGTATTCGATGATGTTGTCGAGAAGTTTCTCTTTTGCAATTTCTCTAGAAGTTGCTATAAATAAAAGAAACAAAAAATCCTTTAAAAGATTGACCAAAAATGACGCTTCTAATGATCAGTGCGTTCAATTTCTTAGGACAAATTAGCTCAAAATAGTGAAATTTGAGAATTCTTAACTCAATTACACCGCCTAAACAACATAAGTCAAATGCATAATGGTTACCACTGATCCTCTGCATGAAATGTACTTGCCCTGTAAAACTTTTTTTAATGATGAATTCTATTTATTCTCTACTAGATGCTCATAAAACTATCTCCCTGATCTTAGAAGGTGAGTTCTGATGTCTCAATCACACTTATTCAACTTCCGAAAACTATATAAGGGTGTATATATCTAGGTCTCTCCCAAAACACTACTTCAATAGGATCAACACTTGGTGGTGGTATTGATATATCAGTAATGCAAGCTTGGAGGAATAGAAAATAGCTTAAAAATAAATGATGAGTTTCTTATAAACTATGGAGAACAACCGTCTACCAAGAGTTGGCTCCTCGATCTCCAAATAATAAACTCTTTTATTAAGGAACGGCACCAAAGTCCTAAGGTGAATAATCAACATGTAAGGCAACATGAAGACATATACAGACACCTTAAAATGAAAATCCTATTGACTATATGCCTTAAAATTCAACATGGTTTGTATGAGTAAGTTTTCAACAATGAAATATGGTAACAAATAATTTAAAATAGTAGCTTCCACTTGTAAATTTAAGGTTTACCATATCAATGTCTGAGTTTGGAATGATGTCCATGTGGCTTAAATTTGACAAGCCCAACACATGGATTACTAAGCATGTCTAACACCACACATCAGATTCCATATAGCATAGAGATCGTGTACCACCTCCACTAGGCTTAAATCTATGGATGGAAAATTTGATGAGTTTGAGAAAAGCTCTGCAATGATAAAATTCAACAACCACTAACATTCTTGATATTCATAGCTAGTGGTCAAGGTCAATACATGTATGCTTGCTCATCTTGTCGTTAGATTTGGTATTTCATTATGAACCCTCAAATAAACCAAACAGAGAAAAATTGGCCCCAACCCAGCAAACACTCTAGCTTCCTAACAAATCACCTTTATCCATGAATCTCACAATAATTCTCACCTTAGAAGGCTAGAAATACCTTACAGTCAAAGTTCAACATATTCTTTAAACAGATGACTTCACTAATTTTATAGAACTTTCTAATTGTAGATCAATTAATATCACACAAAAAAGTTCTATATCTTCCCAAACAAAGAAATAACCCCCAAGCTAATTAGCCTATTGGGAAAAATATCCAAAGTTGTGATTCATAAGCACTCATATATGAAGTCGTGATGACAAGAAAATATAATATGAATAGCTCCTATGATGGAAGGAAAAATAACCAAGTAGGTATCATCATGTATCTATTGCATCTCATCAAAGCAATACACTCTTAGTAGAGCTAAAAACTATGAGATTGGTTTAACTTTAATCATGAGGAGAGGCAAGGATGTGACCTTGTGACTTATGCATGAGGACATGAAGGGCATCGGATTTCCTCTAAGGAGTAGAAGATAGACAAGAATTATTGAAAACTAGATAGTCACATAAGTTTTTAATGAATAGGGGATTTGTTATTCACTTTCTTAGTGGAGTATGTTAAAGCTTAGCTTACGTTTTAGGGCACTATAGAGTTATTATTGCTTCTATCTATGGGGTGGGAAATAAAAAGGCAAGCTCAATTTTTTCTAGATGCACATACATACTCAGTTTCTCACATAGGTGAATGCCCCTTATGATGCTAATCTACAGGCTATTGCCATATAATATTGCATAAAATATTAGATTTTCTCAAACCATCATTGAGAAGGTTAACAAAGAGGAATCTAATATACTGACTAAAGCACAACAGACTTATACCAACTTGTAAGCACTACAAGAGAACATTGTGTTGTATTACATAACTATATTTTACTATCAAATCTGAATGGCCCCATCCATACCTAATATAAGGCAACCCAATACTTAACCCAACCTGAATGACCTAGACCGAACTTGAAACAACATTACAAGACTTTTTAACCCAAACTCCAATTAACCAAGGTACTAAAACCAAAATTGATGTGATTATAACCAACCTTACCTAAAATTTTCCTAGCTACTATTATTTGTATTTTCAAGACAAACCAAGCTCATCGAAAACAAATTAGAGTTAATAGAAATCCTATGAATATGAGCATTATCCGGTACAAATTAACCAGCTCTCAAGTGACCCAAACTAAACATGAAGCTAAATGGCCCTTTTGCTAGGTCCAAGCATGAGTAGTTTTTCTAATAAAGTCGAGGAATATATAGAAAAGAAAGTAAAGGTGGCTCTTTACAAGTGGGAGATAAGAACGCATTCCTCTGTAATCTAATTGAAAAGAATGTCGCCACATACATATTCATACTTTAATAATCAACAAGAAGAGTAGACAATTAATGTTATAGGAATTAGGACTTATTTGTTGATTATCTCAAAGGTATTGTAGATGCAACAACTACTACAGAATAATCATTGAAATGGAAAACCCTCCATGAAGAGCTATAGCCAAAGAACAGAGGATTGATATTTGCTAGCCCTTGGAACCAAGGATCGTGAATAATGGCGGCACACTTTGCAAGAAACCTACAAATCCAAGTCCATTATCTTCTAAGTCCACTAGAATATGTCGCTTGATAATTTTGAAATCATACATAGTAACAAGGATCTAAAAGTTAATGATTTGATCAAAATCATTTTACTAATCAAAAGGAGGATCATGTATATAGATTTATTAATAAAGTAATGTGCAATTAAAAGCGCCATATCTAAAAGTTATTGGTCCCGCTAAGCAGTACAAGTTATCCTAGAGGCGGATGAATAAGACTAATAAAAATTTTAACACTTCGAAAACTATTTGTTGAGATGATAATCATAAGATGGTAGCAATAGAGTTTTAAGTTGAATCAATATAATCAATATGACAAAGGCTCTTCTCTGTAATAAAAAGGCAAAAATCAAAGTAAATTAGATAAATGTAGAGACTAAAGAGATCAGGAACACCAGATTTTTTTATAAGGTTCATCCAGATCAGTCTTGGGCTACATGCTTGTAGAAGGCCCTTCCTCAACCTTAAGAGTCAATAAATTCCATATCTTCTGAAGACTATCCAACAAATGTCCTATGAAACCTTGCCTACAATCAAAATTTTCTTAATGTACTCTAACTAGCCTAACTTCAAGAGTTCCTCAACTCTCAGAAGTGCACTAGCCAATAAAAGCCTCACTGCTCCTTGTCATTGACATAGTTTTCCCTAAACACTCTATAATTGGTTATGCAAAAGATAACAAGCACACCCAGCTCCTTACCAACAACCAAAGGTTTCTTTAGTCACTCTAATAGGCCCAACTGTTAGAGGACACATGCTCTCAGAAGGACAACACTCTCAATATAAAAGTAGTGACTCTCATTCACTCCTGTCACACAAGTGGTATAGAGAATTAAGATGTATTAAATAAGTACAGTGGTTAGAAGCTATGGCATCATATCTTGTTTTCTTAGTGCAAGTGGTTTACCCCCAATCTTTATATTTTTCTTCCACTTATAGATCTACCTTGATGCTCATAAACCATTGGATGTAAGCAATACAACCATTGGATGCTTTTCTTAATTTGAGCGTTTGTGTATGCACAGGGACTTCCACAGCTATTTCAGAAGCCTAATTCTTTCCCGTTTTGGTAAGTCCCTTTGCTTCAGACTTAGTTATTCTTTCCTCAAAAGTAATAATCATCTTTCCTTCTCCTAATGAAGATGATTGTCGAACCAACCTCACTCCTAATCTTCGTGCAATTGACATTATGAACAGCCCAATCAGGGAGCCTAACTGAAAGTGCACTGGCGCCATTTGGCGATCCATGTCAACAATTAGCTATTTCCCTGATAATTTGAATTTCAACTTCTTTTGTTAGTTGTGGTTGATTTTCCTCCTTGGTTTGATGCTTTATCATCCTTGAACATAATCAAGAATAATCATATGGATAATCTCAACAATTGCGATAAGAAAGAGACTAAATAAAACTAATCTTTTTACTTAATAAATAACGCCGAAAATGAGATCCACATTATGGTGGCATGTCAGGGAATGCTTTTGTCCAAGAGAATGATGCATCGTGAAATATTCAATGAAATCTTAATTGTCATAGATTCAATATGAAATAAATTACTTCAATAATAAATATTCTCTGCATTATGAATCATCTACGTTTTGATGAGATTAACTTAAATAGTTCACTTTAAAGATGTTGGCATGGGTTTGCATATGATTGACTTTGACGAATGCATAGGTCGGACTATTTGATCAGTGTCTTTAATAATGCATTTACATGTGTGGACTTTGACTAAGGTATAACATCGTACTTTTGTCTTTCATCAGAACTGTTATGCAAACCTATTGATTGTTCCTTTTCTTATATCCCAGGCTTCTTTCATAGACTTTGACTAATACTTTTGATTCAGAGGGGTCCTAACAATCTTTAGATTTTTTATTAAAGGAAGCAAATCTTATCAAAACATATACAAAGGCCTAATATAGTAGAATTAGTAAGAGAATGTAATCTCTTAATGCCTTTGAAAGACACTATGATAAACCCTAATGTTCCTCATAAATGTACTCAATGACTTGCCCAGATTTTGTAATGGATCTCTTTTGAAGCTTCCCATAGGTCTACTCAATGACTCACTCAGTTTTTATCATGCATACTTACTTTGAGAGAATATATTCTTCTCCCCCTTTGACTTTTAGCCAAATTAGGACTAAAATGTTTCAACTTAATAAGAGAAGAGATGGACTTAAAGTAACACAAAAGCATTTTTCATTTAAAAGAATAGAAGCTACTGATTGTTATAATTATAGGAACATTTTTAAAGGCACTAACAGCTATCACTAACCCAAAATGCTTCTTCAAGGGTACCAAGACCCCAAATGTAAGCCAAAAATCAAAATAATCATCATCTAAGGAAAGTAAGCTTAAGCCAAAACAAAGCCAAACAGTTTAAGGGCTCATAAGACCAAAGTACCATAACAACTGACCAACAAAGTAACTATTTGATAGAGGTATTGCATGCTAGAGACGGAAGGATTTGATGGAGTAGAGGAAAGAATTTTAAAGAGAGGAAGAAAAGAGGCAAGATCTCTAGTTACTGATCCTTCAGTTCCTTTACTTCCCCTATAGAAATGACTGTCTCGCTATCAGAGCTTACTAGAGATTTATCTTCTTGCATACCAGTCAACATTTTCACTTTTTCATCTAGATCTGCGATGTGAGCTTGAAAAGAAGCATTAACCCTACTAAGCCTTCTGATTCCATCTTGTTAATCACAGTAGTGAGTTTGGGAATCTCGCTCTAGAAAAAATCTATTAAGGTGTTTGACGCCTTACTACGAATGTGAATCCTAAACTTTGATGTCTTTCCCAAAGACCACTACTGTGGCCTTGTCTGTAAAATTATTAGGATGCATCCACTTGTTGTCAAACTTCTCATACTTCAATTTGATAAAGTTGTTTTCATCTATGATGTTGACAGACTCCTAAATAGACTCCTCTTCTATCATATGAAGATTAACACTTTTAAAAATTAGAGTGAGTAGATTTGAATATATGAGAGTTCTTTTGTGGATATTTATCATGATGTTTTCGATGTGTGATAGAATCACACCAAGCCAATCTACATCATAGAGCTTAAGGATATGATACAAGATGGCTAGGAGTCCGTCATTTAGGTTTTCTCTAGAGAATATTGGAGTTAGAGTCCTCATGACTATGTACTCTAACATCCTTACCTCTGAATGAAAACTAGTATAGAAGGAACCAAATTCTTTCTTCTTCAAATGGCTATAGTTCTTAAGAAATTTAATGGAGGCTTCAAACTGAGAAAGAGGACACAAAATTGGCCTTTTGTGCTAGTTTAATCCCAACTATTCTCACAATTCATCACTAGTGAGCTATAGCTGGACCCCTTTAACAACATACAAGTAATAGGCACCTTCCTCAGAAATTTCTTCCTTAAAGTTGACATTAATCAACATGACACAATTAGGGTAAACTTCATCCCCAAATTAAAATATGGTCTCACACCCAAAGGATGCCAATCTAGATGAAAAACTAAACACACTTTCCTTGAAAAACTTATTGTCAACAATTTCCCAGGTTATTAAACTTTGATTCTCAAAAGATGAATATCTACTTATTCCAGATTTGATGAACTAGGTGGTAGGTTATTTCATGGGAATATAGGCAAAATTTTCCTCATCCTTCTCTTCTTTGTCTTTAGTGCAAAATCCATATATATATTTTTTGGTAATGAATCTTGATAACCTTTGGGACCTCTTGTTTTCTTTGAGATAGGATTTGAAGATTTGCTAGAAGTTGGTCTTTTGACTTTACTTTTTGTTCATGGTAGGAGGGTGTGTAATTTTAAAATACGGGAAAGAAAGAAAGTAGCCAACTAAAGTTAGGTTTCAGAGAGGTTTTCCCAAGGTGAAGCAGGAATTGGCTCTCGGCAGGAGAGAATAAGAGGATAAAGTATATGTAAAAAGGGCTGGCTAAGACCATTGCTAGACCAATGAGTGAGCATGTAAGAACTATTTAATAGTTATAAATGGTTAAAAAAACAATCAATTCAATTTCATTTAAAAATTGAAGTTCGAAATTTAAAATTCAAATCTTGCCACAAATGAAGGTTTGAAAGCATGTCGTAACTGCTAATAATCTATCGACTAGAATTATAGCTTAAATGCTCAAATTGCTATACTTTACCAATATTTAGATATCCACAAAATAGTTTTCTCTGACCATGGTCAACATATACTTATGTCAGAGTCTCTGACAGGTCTCTAAATATCATCTTGCTTGAATTTCATCCTTGTAGTTCGCTAAACAAACTTATTAGCAACCAAAAGAGAGTTCCTTCTCAATACATACATCTAGTTCAAGCACTTAAAGCTCTCATTTGATAAAGCTAATTTGCTCTTTGTTTAAAGGTTTCATTAAAAAAAATAGCTAATTATTTTTCAATAGGCACAAACTGAAGAGATATATCACCCTTCTCAAGATGCTCTCTAATGAAGTGGTGCCTTATCTTGATGTGCTTTGTCATTAAGTGTTGAACTAGATTCTTAACTATGTTGATGGCACTCATATTGTCACATTTGAGTGGTGCTCCTTCAAAGTTTACTCCAAGGTCTCTAAGTTGTTGTGACATCCACAAAAGTCGAGTGCAATAAGGGCCTAGTGTAATATACTCTATTTCCATTGTCGGTATGGCACTGAGTTCTATTTCTTAAAATACCATGGCACAAGGAATCAAGTAAAGAATTAGCAAGATCCTGTGTTCTCTTTCTATCCACCATGTATCCAATATAACGAGCATTGGAGTATCCCGCAAGCTTAAAGTTGTCATATTTAACTAGAGTCTGAGATTTAGGCCGCCTGATAGATGTCTGAGCATTCTCTTTACAACATCGAGTTGCAAATCTTTGGGTGTTGACTAGAATTTTGAACGACGGCACTCATTTAATATTATGCCTGGTTTACTTGCATTTAGATACAACAGAGATCTAATCATGCCTCTACATCTACTTAAAGTCTATTTTTCCACTCCAATCTTTGTTAAGCTTGCGTATAGTTGATGTGGGAGTTTTGGCATACTTAAAGCTTGACATATTGAAATTCTTGAGTAGTTCCTTAATGTATATGGACTGGTTAATAAAGAAGGATCTTGGCATTATTTCATTTGCAGCCCAAGGTAGAATTTCAATTCTCCAATAAGATGCACTCCAAATTCCTTGCTTATTAGGTTAGAGAACTGCTTGTATAAATCAAGGTTAGTAGCTCCATATATAATATTATCAATATAAACTTGAAGGAGTAGGAAATCCTTACCTTTGGATTTTATAAATCGGATTTTGTAAATCTTACCTCTCTTGAAATCATGATCAAACAGGAACTTAGCACTAAGAGCTTGTTTAAGACCATAGAATTATAAAGTTTCCACACATGATCATGCTTCTCTATGTGCTCAAAACCAAGAGGTGTTTCTTAACATACACCTCTTCTCATAAAATCCATTTAAGAAGGCACATTTCACATCCATTTTTGATACTATTTAATATTCATGAAAGATGCAAATGTAAGAGTTTAATAGCTCTAAGTATAGTTTGTTTCTAACAACCATTCTAGCTTTATCTAATTTATGTCTTAGCACCCATTTGGTTCTTATAATAGAGTGATTCTTAGGTCTAATGGTCAAGGTCAATAGTTTATTTCTTTTAAATTGATTCAGCTCTTCTCACATGGCTATGGTCTAGTCAAGATCCTCTAAAGCCTCTGAAGGACACTTGGGTTTAATGAGGGATACAAATGGACAAAATGCAAATGGACAAAATGCAATAAATTTTTCATAGGAGCGAGTTCTTATACGACGTTAATATTATATATAATGTTTTTAATGAGGTGAGAAGACTTGTATTTGAACCCTCTATTTGGCTCCTGCAATTCTTCTCTTAGAGTGGCTAGAGGGTTGGAGTCTTTAACAACGTGATCATCTTTTAGAGGTTGATATTGATTGAGATTGTTTTAAATTGGAGGTTGAGATCCTTCTTTTTCTTCAACTTCATTCATTTTGTTTAACTGAAGTTTTAAGAAACACGATGAGCTAATACAATTATCATTCTTTTCGTTGAAGATAATATGGACATGATCTTTAATAATTCTTGTGCTCTTGTTATAAACTCTATAGGTTTTGCTATGGGAAGAGCATCCCACAAAAATACATTGCTCACTCCTAGCATCAAATTTGCTAACACTATTCTTACCATTGTCATGGATATAACATTTGTTGTCAAAAGCATCAAAGAAAGACACATTTATCCTTTTTCCCTTCAAGAGTTTGTGCGGAGTTTTCTTAAGAGTTGGTCTGATCCATCATCTGTTAAGAATATAGTTTGCTTCACTTACTACTTTAGCTCAAAAAGATTCTAAAAGATCATCATCACATATTATGATCATGGGCATGTCTTTAAGGGTTATATTTTTCCTCTAAACTGCCCTATTCAGTTATTAGGATTTTAGAGCTGAGAAGTTCTGAGATATACTATGTTTCTCAAGTTTTTAATGAAGTCTTCTTAATTAAACTTACTTCTATGATCACTTTTAATAGAAGCAACTATTGGACAGTTTGATATATGTACTTGTTTGATTAGTCTAATAAACTCCCTGAAGGTTTTAGTTTTTTCTTTTAGGAACAAAGTCCACGTATATATGAAATAATCATCAACAATAATAAAAACATACTTGCCTCTGCTAAGACTTTGAATTCTAATAGGACCATATAAATCCATATGCAACAGCTGAAAGGCTATGGTGGTTGATACACATTTAATGGATTTGAAAATGCGTTCACCTCCTCACCTCTGACACATATACCAGATTTTATCTCTGGTGAACTTATGTTTGGGTAGTCCTCTAATTATTTCATGTTCCGCAGGCTTATCAATGATGTGCAAGTTTACATAATCCAGTCTTCTATGCCCAACCCAACATTCATCACAGTATACTTTGAGCATGTAAGATTCTTTTTTTTTTTTTGACTTTATCGAAACATAGAACATGTGCACAACCAATTTTAAATCTAGAAAGTGCAAATTTTCAAGTGTAAGAGTTGATGACTTTGCATTTTGATAATGTGAGCACTTTATTCCCTTTATCACATATTTAGGACACACTTAGCTGATTAAACCTTGGTCCTTCAATTGAAAGCACATTATCAAGATAAGTGGAGAGATTTTTACCAACTTTACCACAATGAATGGTTTGTCCCTTGTTTTTGTCTCCAAATATAGATATTCCTTTATGTTTTATTTAAATCTCTGTGAAAAGTAATGCATTTTCATTCATGTGTTTATAGCAACCATTATCCATATACTAGACATCGTCCTCTATTTTCAAGCAAACCTATAAAAACAAAAAAAAAAATCAAACCCTTTTATAGCTTTTGACTCAAAAATGAGTCCCCTCTCATAGAGCGAGTTTCAATATCTACTTCCCTTGGTATTCAAGTTTTTTCTTTTTCTTCTCTTGATCCATAGGGAGTATTCAGGTTTCTCTAACCCTTATATGCCATAAGCAGGAATACTCATGGGATGTCTAGAGTATATTGATCTTGCATAAGAGTCAGAGTGACCATATTATCCTCTGTGATACTCAAAGATGTAGTAACTTCCTCTGAAGTTAGGTCTTCTCCGATATATCATGGAATATCCCAAGTTCCTTTGGCTCCTTTCAGAGCCAGGGGTTTGCTTGATATTTGTTATGATATCCATAGTGGTTTACATTTCTTTGAGAGTTAGTGTATGTTTGATGTCTCCTAGGTAATCAAAATTCCTCCATTCTTCTTTAACCAGATTCCTTTTATTCCTTTGAGGATTCCATAAGTTTTGAGCTTGCTAGCTCTAGAAGTTTCATGCTTTTGCTGGGTGTTCCTTTGTGTACTTTCCTTTATAAAGAAGTTTTTGTAAACCTTTTTCCTACTTGAAGGATCCAAACGCAAACCTTCTTTAGTGAAAGATATAAAATATAAACTAAGTAATCTTTTATGTTCTCTTTCCTATACTGAATGTTGAAAAGGTTTTTGTAAGCTTTTCATTTTTTTGTTGTAAATCTTTCATATTTTTCTTCAACAATGAAGATTTTTTTATAAAAATGTTCACAAAAGTCATAAAGAGAATGTTGTTCACTTAAGGTGGCATCAAAATATCTTTTTAAATCATCATTCTCTTTTGTAAAGTCCCCATGTTTTTCTAAAAATTCTTCACAGACTTCCAATCCATGAAACGTGTCAATTTTTAAAACTTATTTTTCCTTTGGCAGGGATTCAATTTGTACACAAAGGGACGTTATTTTGCCTTGATAAGATGTTTCATTATTTATCCATGAATTATAAGTTCAAAATGACCATCTTTTGAGAGAATATAAAGTTGAAGTTGCACTTGATTAGAGGATGATGACTCAAATTCCATATGTAGAATTTCAAGCTCAATTTCATTGGTCTTTCTAGCACTCTCTCTAGCTCTTCACTTTCATCAAAGCTTATGCTACTTTGTTGACTCACCATGATGTAGAGATATAGTGATCTCATCATTTTCATCCTTTTTATTGCTAAAGTTACTAATAGTCCAGTTAGTTATCATTTCTCTTTTCTCTTTTTTTCTGGGCTTTTATGCTTCAGTGGATTTCTTGAAGTTAAGTAGTCCTTATGATGTGACTTGATTGGCCAACACCCAAAACATGCAATGTTAAAGTTGGTTCTCTAAGGATTCTAAGGATAAAGTTAGTCCTTTGGGTCATGATGAGCTTCTTTTGGTAAAATTTTTTATAATCAAAGTTCGTTTTCTTAAAGAACTTTTTGAGTTGCCTTTATAACATGGCTACTACTTCATCTTCATCATCAAATGACTGATTTTGATGTTCAGAAGTCTTCCTTTGTGACCTTTGAAGCAACTCCTTTCTTAAGTGGATCATCTAATTCTTCTTAAAGTAGGATCTCATCATTTAGCAGTTTCCTCCGTAGATCTTCAAGTTGAAGAGTCCTGAGATTTTTCACTTTTTCAATGGTTAATTTCTTGATTTGAGTAGGTTCTTTCTAGATATTTGATATTGTTGGCAATCTCAATGAATCTTATGTACATCTCCTTGACATATTCATTTGGTAGCATTTTGAAAGTTCATAATGGTGAACATAAGTGTTTAACTTGGTCTCTCCTACCTGGTTGGTTCCCTCATATGTGATGAAGAAATTATCCAACATTTCCTTGGTAGTCTCACTGGTAGAGACTTTGCTGAATTCACTTGGATCAATTGAAT
Source organism: Carnegiea gigantea (assembly GCA_029747015.1). Lineage (NCBI taxonomy): Eukaryota > Viridiplantae > Streptophyta > Magnoliopsida > Caryophyllales > Cactaceae > Carnegiea > Carnegiea gigantea. Next base: position 69,753 of record JAKOGI010002011.1, on the reverse strand, counting down.
AGGCAAGGATGTTTAGTGCTCTATGACTTTTCTAAACTCTGTCTGTTGCTTATTTTGTGAATTTTTCTTCTGCCTTTTGAATCGTATTTTCTCTTTTATCTACGTTCTTGAGCTTTATTAGGACGTAGTCTCCTTTTCTGATAATGTCCATATTTCTAACTCTTGATTTTCTAAGAATATCTACATGAGTTTCTTCTAATAAGCAAAGTTAATTCCCCTATATAGAGGAAGTCTAGTGTATGGCATGCCTTGATCCACCTCAATCACACTAAGGGTTGCCATGATCTTTACTCACTTTGATTGTCGAGTCAAGCATAAGTGAAATAGGCTATGATACCAATTATTACTCCCACTAAGCAAGACGAGTCACCTGAATAACATGACTAACAAAAACTTTGATACTTAGGGAATTATTTGCTGAGATGATACTCAAGAGATTATGAGAATCAAGTTTTAAGTGGAATCAATATCAGTCAATATGATAGAGGCTCTGATCTTTAAGAAGCAAGGATAAATCAAAGTAAAGTAATTAGGTGCAAAAAGTGAAGAGACCAAAGGTACAAGATTTTTCATGAGATTCACCTAATTCAACCATAGGTTAAGTTCCTACCTAAGGTCCCTTGTTGGCTGTAGGAGTCAATTAATTCGCTATCTTCCTAGGACACTTCAACAAGCGCCCCCTAAATGTTACCTACAAACGTTGCCTGCAATTAGAGTTTTCTAAGGGCATGCTAACTAAGCCAACTTCAAGAGTTTCCCAACTCTCTAAAATGCATTGGCCAACAAGAGCATCACTGCTCGTTGTTATCGATAAAGTTTTCCTCGAACACTCTATAATGGCTTGTACACAACAAAGTAAGGGCATCCTAACTCCTTACCAACATCTAGAGTTTTCTCAAGGCATCTAATAAAGCCAATTCTTAGAGTGCACACACTCTGAGGAACACTACACTTTTAGTATAGAAGTAGTAGTTGTCACTCACTCCTATCACACCAGTAGTAAAGAGAATTTAAATGTATAAGATATGCACAATGGTTACAAGCTATAACACAATATGCTCTTTTCTTTGTTCAAGTGTTATAATCCTCAATATGTTCCTACACCATTAGATACGAGTGATTTCGCTATAGGGTGCTTCTGTTAATCTCATATTGTGATCTTTAGATGCAGGGATGCATGTATTGGGACTTTCACAGATATTTCAAGGAGTCTAATTCTTTCCCTCTTTGGTAAATCCCTTTATTTTAGACTCAATCAACCATTCCTTAATAGGAATAATCATGTTGTCATCTTTCTCATGAGGATGACTATCAAACTAACTTTTCTCCTTAACCTTTTTGCTGATTACATTATGAATAGCTTAATTAAGGAGCATGACTAAATAGTGTACTGGCATAATTTGATGCTTGATGTTGTGAGCTAGTTATTTCCCTGATAATTTGAATTTCAACTTATTTGGTAGCTTCTGGCTAATTTTTCTTCTTTCCTTGATGCTTTACCATCCCTAAACATAATCAAGAATAATTATATAGATAACATTAATAATTATGACAAGAAAAGGATTAAATAAAATTAATCTTTTTCCCCAACAATGTTTAGCATGAGATCTATATTGATGAGATTTTAAGGAATGTTTTTCTCCTCGAGAGTGATGCACCCTAAATATTCAATGATGTTTTAATTATTATAGATTCAATATGTAATAAATGACTTCAATAGCAAATATTATGTGCATTATACAACATCTATGTTTTGATGAGAATGATTTGAATAGTTCACTCTAAAATTGTTAGCATGGGTTTATATATGATCGACTTTAATGAATTATTGCTATTTGATCAGTCTCTCTAACACTGCATTTGCATTGGTGGATTCTAACTAGGCCCTGGCATATTGCTTTTGTCCTTCCTCAAAACTGTTATACAAGCCCACTAATTATTTCTTTGTTATGGGCCACAGAGGTTATGATTTTTTCAAAGACTTTGATTTATACTTTGATTGACAGGGGTCCCAACAAAAGTGATATGAGAAAATGTATCCTCACTTTCACCTATATCAAATGTTTTAATTAAAATGCCATATATTACAATAAGAGCATTCTGCAAACAAGGTATCAAGAGTCCTTAATATAATTTTTAACAAAGAAAGCATCACAAATATAAACCTTACATAATTTGATCCACACTTCATCAAGAATATGGCTCTTGTCAAAAGGGAGCATTTTAAACTAATGTTCTGCACTAAGGAAAAGAGTTTTCCTCACACAACCAAAAGGATTACAAACAATTGTATCTTTACCTAACCAATCTCATAGTTTAATCTTACCTTACTTGGAGCAGCTAACCCTTGCAAAACTTCTTCTGCATGCAATCTCCCTATTGCACAACTAGAGAACAATTTCTCCAAAATCTTTAGGCAGGGAAAAGAAATTTCGTTTCATGATGCTATGTCCTCCATCATTTGTAGTACTTTCTTAGTCGAAAGAAATAAGTCCAAAAATATAATCCTTAAGATGTAGAATCTCTTGTACATTCAAAATCTTAAGCGTGTCTGCACTTATTCTAGTTCTGCCCAAGCTTTATGGATGCTTTTTATTTCAATTGCAAAATTGAAAGTTTGACAAATCAAGAGAAGGCATAATGAAATCATCTCTTCTACCCCCTAATTACCAATAAAAAAAATTTACTAAAGGCAAAACTAATGAATTATTAAATAGATGCACTTATCATAACTGAAATCTCCAAGCACGCTGGGTTCAGAAGTAATTCCTTTATCCATACCCATACCTATTTAAGACTCATTTTAATCACCCATTCGAGTTTTAAATGGGGAATGGATATTGTTTGGGTTTTCTTTGGTTCAGGCTATGTCTCTACTCCCTAAATTTTATTAAACCATTATTTAACTTTCTGATCCTTGTCATTTTGTCTATGATTTGAAAATTATCAAATGACATATTCTAGTGGACTTAGAAGAAGATGAACCTGGACTTGCATGTTTTTTGCAAAGTGACTTACAAAAGAACTTCTACAGTGGCTAGAGATATTAATCATGCCATCATTCACGATTATGGTTCCAAGGGCTCGCAAACAACATTCCTTTGTTCTTTAGCTATAGTTCTTCATGGATGACTTTCCATTTCAATGCTCATTTTTAGCAACTACTATCTATGTAATACCTTTAAGCTTATCCACATATAAATATCTAATTCCCCTAGCATTAATCATCCACTCTTCTTGTTGATTCTTCACTGTATGAATCTATATATGGCGATGTATTTTCCACTGTGATTAGGGAGGAATGCATTCTTATCTCCCTCTTGTAACCAGCTACCTTTGCTTTCCTATCTATACATTCCTTGGCTTCATTAAAAAAATTACTCATGTTTGGACCTAGCAAAAGTGCCATTCAGCTTCATGTCTGATTTGGGCACATAAGAATTATATAATTTATATCAGACAATGTTCATGTTTATGGGATTTTAAGTCACGTCTAATTATTTAGTTTCTATGAGCTTGGTTGAACTTGAGAATAGAAATAACATTGGTTGGGAAAATTTCAAATAAGGTTGGATATAACTAGGTAAAATTTGGTTTGCAGCGCCTCGGTTTGTTAGAGCTTAGGTTAAGAATTTGTATAATCTTATCTCAAGTATGATTCAGGTCACCTAGGTTGGGTTAGGAATTAGGTCGTCTTATATTGGATCTAGATAGGCTTATTCAAATTTGATAATCAAATATGATTCCATTTTCCCTAGCTTACATGTTCTTTTCAAAAGTATTTCCTACTCTCCTGTAATTGTGCACAATGGTCTCTTCTATTGTTAAAGAGTCAATATAAGTCTACTTTGCTTTGCCCTCTAATATATTAGAAACTTCCTATTTCTTATTGTAACACCCCCAACCTCTAGGGTCAGGAAGCGTTGCGTTTTCTTAACTTCTTATGTAAATTTCTGGGGTGAAACGGACAGAGTTTTCCCCTAAAAACTGACCGTTTCCAGACTAAAAGCCTTACAATAAGTCCCTGTGATCAACGAAAGCACAAAACATTAAAAGAAACTCAACGGCCACACGCCGAAGTTCATAACTCAATGAGCCACCCGCTCGGAGTACACCAAACAGCATAGTTCATTAATAAAGAATAAATGAACGATACAACTCAACGGTTCACACAACCGGAGTATTGGGGTTTACATCCTAAAATATAACTAACTTTAACCAAGAAGACATATAACTATTTAGATGGTTGGCTCATATGGCCATACAGAGCGACCTTTACACCATATGCATTACATGAACTAGAATGCTTGGCCTACATACGTTTATAAACTAAGAATACATTACATGACTTCATTAAGATGTAGGATCCCCTCAAAATGGGCACACACACGACACCTTGCAAGCAAGAATAGATTTCATCTGAACATAGCTGACTCAACTTCTTCCTGTTATAAAGAAAACCTTGGGAAAAAGGGGGAAGGAAATGGAGTGAGCCACCACATGCTCAGTGAGTGTTCCTCCACTCCCTAAAACAAAACCGTTGTAAGCAATACTACTCGTATTAACCACATATCGAGTATTTCTGTGTTACCAAACATTATATTAAGCTATATGACACATTCATGGACTACTCACATGTCAAATCTTCATTCATTCAGTCATTCAGGAGAGATGTTCTCATTCACATATCTTTCATAAGCTAGGCTATTCACATGATAAACATTCATTCGTTCATTCATGGATCCTTTAACGCCTTAGAAACTTCCTTATTCAATGCATGCATGTTTAATCAAATAGACTTAAAGTAGAAAAAGGGTGAGGGCACATGATATTAGAATCCACATTTAAACATGCTTGAGAATCATTTCATTAAGCATTCATTGAAAACTTTCTTTCTTTCATTGAAAACATTTTCTTATCCTCTTGAGACTCTTGTTCTTCTAAAAGAGATTTCTTTTCGTAATGGTCGTACAACGACCCTTATAAAACCTTACATACTTCATTCCATATGGCCACTTAGGGCCCATAAAAACTTTTTTTCATTCAAAACATATAAAATGGCCAAGCGCCAATTGCTTTTCTTTGCTTAATAGAAAAATACATCTGGCATAAGATCATTATAGGGTGCTGATTGGGTGAGATCTATTCTCAAACCCCATAGTGAGACCTAACGCTCACACTAAGCTCTTACTCCCGTGACGGCTACATAACATATCGGACCGTTATATTACCCTCGTCAGGGCCTTGTAGGGTCTCCTAGTACCAGGACTTATTCCCTAGGCAACATCATTCATATCATATTATCCAAAGCACATTATCTTAGCCAATTTAAAGCATATCGGCCATAATGGCTAGTAACTTTGTTATTTCTTTTGGTAAAATCATTCATCATATAACTCACATCTTTCTAAAACGTTTTAGGGATTCCTCGGTTCAAGCAGGTTCACTCTTAAATACTGTTTGTATAGCTAAAATAGGCCATTGGTTGCTATTAATCATGGCTATTATTAGTTTGAAAACACGAGAAATGTTCTTTGTCAAATCACCACACTTTCACACATAATGCATCTTAGACATACAAAAGGGAAAGGGATTTACACGTCTCACATTCAACACTTCATAATCATTTCAACAACACAATGAGCCACACATGGCCTCGCAATCCACACGATTGCGGTTAATTCACAACCCAGGCTCCCTCCTCACAAGCACCGTACCACAAGGACCTCGAACCACTCATAGTTCTTCCTCAAACCATCCAACTATCATCTCGGTTTCAATTTCACAATCTAGCGTCCGAATCATTATGATATACTGAACAGCGATACATAACTTTCGCAACTTACCAATACTGGACTTACCGATTAAATATCTAACAATTAGCAGAGCGCTGCAACCAACGGTTAGAACCATACACGTATGTATGTATACATATAAACATTCATATGAATTTGACTTAAAACGGACGTCTAATATGTTAGGTTAAACTAACTAAGCATGAAACGATTCACTATTTAGGTTATTATGATCATTTAGGCATAATACGATTCTAAGCCTTCGTTGATATGATCAATGTTACCATTCGAATCGTTTTAGATCATTTAGACATAATATGCTTTTAGGCATTCATTTACCCCGTCGATGTTACTATTCGAAGCGATCTTTCAAACATGCATTAACCGAATATATTAAACTTGATTCTAAACATGCATAGCTAACTTCGAACCAAATTTTCAAGTACGTACTAACTGAATGCACTTAAATCGATTCTAAGCATTCATATCTCGTTTCGAAGCTATTAATTAGACATGAGCTAACTACACATGCTTGAATCGATCATAAACACGTATAATTTATTTCAAAACCATTTTTCAAGCAGGAACTAACTGAGCTAACATGCATCGATTCGAAGCGTCATTCGTTGTCTCGAAATTATTTCAAGTCTATTTAAGTCATTTTAGCATAACACGAATCAAGTTACCTTCAAGCGGCGAATTTGCACATAAATCGATTCGAAACAACTCAGGTATAACTGAAAACACAGCTACAGCCTATAAACAGTTTCCGTGCATTTCTAAACTGAAATTAAAACTGATTCGAGACACACATGCTGATGGCAGTGAGCACAAGCTTGTGTGTACAATCTGGTTGTGCATAGATGGGTTTGAAATCACCAGGCAACATATTTTCATTCAATTTCTGACATTCCTATTGAATTTAGCTAACCCTAATCTGTCATGCAACATCGATCTACTGAAAACGATTTTGAAAATAATAATAACTTAGGAGCGGAGAAACACTTACATGAAATCGCTTAAATTTGGACTCAAATAGCAGTGATTGCAACCCTAACCAATTGAACCCGAACCCTAGCCCGCAAACTTGAGAATCCCGGTACTTAGCTCCCGAATTAGAGGTGGTTTTGGGTGATTCGGACTTGAATTCGGTTCCCAATTTATAGAGGAGATTGTGAGGGCTGTGTGTCGTCGGATTCCAGTACGTGGTTGGCCGGTTTCAGGCCGGCTAGACGTATGGTTTTAGGTTTCTTTGGCCGTGAGAAGTGGAGGGCGACGAGGGGTGGTGTCTGGCGGTGGTTGTCGTGGGCTGAGGGGACTAGGCATCCCTTGCTCTCACCGACGACAGGTGGCGGTCGGCAGTGACGTCAAACGGCGACCGGTGGCCCCAGAGAGGGAGAGAGAGTAGGCATTAGAGAGAGAGAGAGAGAGGAGGTGGTCGGAGGAAATCGGGGTCTCTCTGACCCAAAAACAGCCCCCTCCCCCTTTGTTTAATTTTTCCTTTTTCTTTTTTTTTTGGTTCAAACAACATAATTCATCCAGGTTTCAGACCCAAACTCGTCAGCTATTAGACTAAACTCAAGTTGAAGCGTCCCACAACTAAAATTTCAATCTAGACTTCGGAAATCAACTAAATAAAACAAAAACGATTTTAAAAACTTGGGTTAGCATCGATTCAATAAATTTATAATTAAGTAATGTCAATAATAACATAAATCATGAAGTCGTTCTTTTTAATGTAATTAATCATTAAAGACGCACACAGATCGCTTATTACCCTTGTTGAAAAATAATTTAAATGTAGATTTGTAAATTCAGCAACTAAAACAGTTAGTAGTAGTAGACTGAAGGTGCGGCCCTTACACTCTTCCCCCCTTAAAAGAATTTCATCCTCGAAATTCTAAATCGAAGCTCTGTCTTTCCTAGAACGCATGCACACAACTAGGATTTAAGCGGTAGGCATTCAAAAGGTTTCATTTTGCAGACACTACTTCTTTAAATCGAAAGAAAATGGCTTATGGTATCCAGTCTCCTTCTCGCCAATCCTCTTCAAGCGTCTACTCACTCTATTTAGGCGCCGAGGGCAAATCGCATTGAAAAGGGGCAAATGAGTTGGTATGAAAAACCATATTAAGCTTATTTTAAAAAAGGAACACAGACTTTAAATCCTGTATCTGAGCAACAAGTCTAGAAACCACATAGTTTCAAACAAATCTACATTTACGCATCGATACAAGTTAGCATCTAAAAGCTTTCCTTGTGTGGAGACTTTTAACAGAACAAATCAAGGTCGTCCTAAGATGGTTTTCAAAATTGAGTTACTTAACCAGGGAGTTTTTATTTTATAGCAAGGTAATGGATACATCACACAGCATCACTTAGCGTCGCATACAAAACAAACATCCCTATATCATGAGAATATGCAAGTAAGATGACATGCTTATGCCTGTAACTCTGCCCATTTATGACCTTATTAAAGGATTACAAGTGTATATCACGACATAGCTCTTTTAAATTGGATGATATATTTCAATTATCCCTAGTTGCAACCATACTCCACACTTCAATGATCAAGTGATGCAGTAAGGATTTCGATACGACCACAAGTATACCAAGCTCATCATTGAGTCTCATAAGGTACCTAGACAATCCCATATTCACACGTTCACACGAGTATAGGTCTCTAAGTTCGTGAAGTACTAGCACTCATAATTATGACATGGTAACATGCAAATGGGAGGACTCTATAACACCAATGGTAGTATTCATTACAACTAACAAAAATGCAATGCTAAGGTTCGCCATGAAACTTACCAATTTACATGTGGCACTCTCAATCATGTCATCCCATGTCATACTGATCAACCAAGCCATCAAACATTTTACGTACAATCATTTGTAAACCTTGGAGTCACGCATCCAAGTATGATCATGGGTATGCTAGCATGCGATATGATTAGGCATAGAACACGCAAGGCAAGCAAGTGCGAATGCAACTCCTATGGTCATAAGATTTCTAGCTAAGTAGATGAATAAATAGCGACTTTAACACAACATAAGAATGGGGACACTTTAGTTCATATAACAATTAGGCAATTCCTTTACCCCATCCTGTCGATCAACTCAAGTACTCCATCTAACTCAATCATATGCGTAATAACACTGAAGGATGTACTAACAGTAGGAAATTCAATTACTTGGCTCTTCAATAACATAACTTATCAAGGATTGCTCTAAAACAAGTCTAAGTAATTATATAAGCCCTTTCGAGCTTAGTATTACACATAATGTCACAACTGTTGTATCAACCACATTCACCTTAGTAAGAGGCATACAATCTCAAAGTGTGTGTCAGGCTCTCTCTACCTTGTTCTTTCTGGGTGTATTGGGGTTTGATATAGCAAGGATGCTATCAATTTCACATAGGACATCAAGAACATTGTACAGGTGACAACAAGCATTGTGCTAGACGGTGAGGATAATTTTCATGCAATAGTCAAGAGAAATGCACTACTATTGCTTAATTTCTATCCAAGCATATCGAAATCTCATTTAATTTCTTTAAACAACTCAAAATTCACGTATGGGGGGTATCACCTAGTGAGATTCTCAGCCATAGAAAGCTACCTCTAATCACTTGCAAATAAATCATCGTTAACACATCCGGCAATGCATACACCTTGGCATGTGGACACTCAAAAATCATTTGATTACACACAGAAAGTTACGCTCGTATGGCTAAATCCAAGCATTATTGTATAGCAAATGTGAGCCTTTGGTTTCCACAATTAGACTCAACCAAACAATTAAAAAGATCTTTAATGCGAAAGCAAAACCCTAGCTCACTAATTAGGAAGACTTTAACTTTCAAAGTCTTTAGGCTTTCAAAAGGAAATAGTTTAATTGCTTCTAGCTCTTTCTCTTCCAACCTTTGAATACGTCTGCTCACTCCATTATGGGGCCCAAGGAGCAAATCGTATTTTAGGGGCAAAGATGAGTGTAGAGTTAAGGCTTTCCAATCATTTGATTCAAATCATATGTTCTTTAAACATTGAATTAAAATCACCAAAGCATATAAACGAAACAACTTTCGATTGAGCTAACACTTATCTCATGCACGACAATACGAACCACTCGGCCTATACCTTAACAAATGGTTCTCTCATCCAACCATTCAGCTTACTCAAGCCGCATCTAACTAGTGAAACGCGCGAACATTCACATAAAACTCACATTTACACACAAGGGAGGCATATGTCACATAACCATACAGTGTTCCTAAGCGACTATATGAAATGCAAGACTAAGGTCGCGGTCAATGGTCGCAGGACCTTTGCTCTGATACCATTAATGTAACACCCCCAACCTCTAGGGTCAGGAAGCATTACGTTTTCTTAACTTCTTATGTAAATTTCTGGGGTGAAACGGACAGAGTTTCCCCCTAAAAACTGACTGTTTCCAGGCTAAAAGCCTTACAATAAGTCCCTGTAATCAACGAAAACGCAAAACTTTAAAAGAAAATCAACGGCCACACGCCGAAGTTCATAACTCAACGAGCCACCTGCTCGGAGTACACCAAACAGCATAGTTCATTAATAAAGAATAAATGAAAGATACGACTCAATGGTTCACACAACCAGAGTACTGAGGTTTACATTCTAAAACATAACTAACTTTAACCAAGAAGACATATAACTATTTAGATGGTTGGCTCACATGGCCATACAGAGCAAGCTTTACACCATATGCATTAAATGAACTAGAATGCTTGGCCTACATATGTTTACAAACTAAGAATACATTATATGACTTCATTAAGACGTAGGATCCCCTCAAAATGGGCACACACACGATGCCTTGCAAGCAAGAATAGATTTCATCTGAACATAGCTGACTCAACTTCTTCCTGTTATAAAGAAAACCTGGGGAAAAAGGGGGAAGGAAATGGAGTGAGCCACCACATGCTCTGTGAGTGATCCTCCACTCCCTAAAACAAAACCGTTATAAGCAATACTACTCGTATTAACCACATATCGAGCATATCTATGTTACCAAACATTATATTAAGCTATATGACACATTCATGGACTACTCACATGTCAAACCTTTATTCATTTAGTCATTCAGAAGAGATGTCATTCACAGATCTTTCACAAGCTAGGCTATTCACATGATAAACATTCATTCATTCATTCATGGATCCTTTAATGCCTTAAAAACTTCCTTATTCAACGTATGCATGTTTAATCAAACAGACTTAAAGTAGAAAAAGGATGAGGGCACATGATATTAGAATCCACATTCAAACATGCTTGAGAATCATTTCATTAAGCATTCATTGAAAACTGCTTGAGAATCATTTCATTAAGCATTCATTGAAAACTTTCTTTCTTTCATTGAAAACATTTCTTATCCTCTTGAGACTCCTGTCCTTCTAAAAGAGATTTCTTTTCGTAATGGTCGTACAACGACCCTTATAAAACTTTACATACTTCATTCTATATGGCTACTTAGGGCCGATAAAAACTTTCTTTCATTCAAAACATATAAAATGACCAAGCGCCAATTGCTTTTCTTTGCTTAATAGGAAAATACATCTAGCATAAGATCATTATAGGGTGCTGATTGGGTGAGATCTATTCTCAAACTCCATAGTGAGACCTAACGCTCACACTAAGCTCTTACTCCCGTGATGGCTACATAACATATCGGACCGTTACATTACCCTTGTCAGGGTCTTGTAGGGTCTCCTAGTACCAGGACTTATTCCCTAGGCAACATCATTCATATCATATTATCCGAAGCACATTATCTTAGCCAATTTAAAGCGCATCAGCCATAACGGCTAGTAACTTTGTTGTTTCTTTTGGTAAAATCATTCATCATACAACTCACATCTTTCTAAAACATTTTAGGGATTCCCCCATTCAAACAGGTTCGCTCCCAAATACTGTTTGTATAGCTAAAATAGGCCATTACTTGCTATTAATCATGGCTATTATTAGTTTGAAAACACGAGAAACGTTCTTTGTCAAATCACCACACTTTCACACATAATGCACCTTAGACATACAAAAGGGAAAGAGATTTACACATCTCACATTCAACACTTTATAATCATTTCAACAACACAATAAGCCACACATGGCCTCGCAATCCACACGATTGCGATTAATTCACAACCCAGGCTCCCTCCTCACATGCACCGTACCACAAGGACCTCAAACCATCCAACTATCATCTCGGTTTCAATTTCACAATCTAGCATCCTAATCATTATGATATACTGAACAGCGATACATAACTTTCGCAACTTACCAATACTGGACTTACCGATTAAACATCTAACAATTAGCAGAGCGCTGCAACCAACGGTTAGAACCATACACATATGTATGTATACATATAAACATTCATACGAATTTGACTTGAAACGGACGTCTAATATGTTAGGTTAAACTAACTAAGCATGAAACGATTCACTATTTAGGCTATTATGGTCATTTAGGCATAATACGATTCTAAGCCTTCGTTGATCATATCAATGTTACCATTCGAATCGTTTTAGGTCATTTAGATATAATACGCTTTTAGGCATTCATTTACCCCATCGATGTTACTATTCGAGGCGACCTTTCAAACATGCATTAACCAAATATATTAAACTTGATTCTAAACATGCATAGCTAACTTCGAACCAACCTTTCAAGTACGCACTAACTGAATGTACTTAAATCGATTCTAAGAATTCATATCTCGTTTCGAAGCTATTAATTAGACATGAGCTAACTACACATGCTTAAATCGATCATAAGCATGTATAATTTATTTCAAAACCATTTTTCAAGCACGAACTAACTGAGCTAACATGCATTGATTCGAAGCGTCATTCGTTGTCTCGAAATTATTTCAAGTCTATTTAAGTCATTTTAGCATAACACGAATCAAGTTACCTTCAGCGGCGAATTTGCACATAAATCGATTCAAAACAACTCAGGTATAACTGAAAACACAGCTACAGCCTATAAACAGTTTCCGTGCATTTCTAAACTGAAATTAAAACTGATTCGAGACATACATGCTGATGGCAGTGAGCACAAGCTTGTGTGTACAATCTGGTTGTGCATAGATGGGTTTGAAATCACCAGGCAACATATTTTCATTCAATTTCTGACATTCCTATTGAATTTAGCTAACCTTAATCTGTCATGCAACATCGATTTGCTGAAAACGTTTTTAAAAATAATAATAACTTAGGAGGGGAGAAACACTTACATGAAATCGCTTAAATTTGGACTCAAATAGCAGTGATTGCAACCCCAACCAATTGAACCCGAACCCTAGCCCGCAAACTTGAGAATCCCGGTCCTTAGCTCCCGAATTAGAGGTGGTTTTGGGTGATTCAGACTTGAATTCGGTTCCTAATTTATAGAGGAGATTGTGAGGGGTGTGTGTCATCGGATTCCAGCACATGGGTGGCCGGTTTCAGGCCGGCTAAACGCGTGGTTTTAGGTTACTTTGGGCGTGAGAAGTGGAGGGCGACGAGGGGTGGTGTCTGGCGGTGGTTGTCGTGGGCTGAGGGGACTAGGCATCCCTTGCTCTCGCCGACGACAGGTGGCAGTCGGCAGTGATGCCAGACGGCGACCGGTGGCCCCAGAGAGGAGAGAGAGTAGGCGTTAGAGAGAGAGAGAGAGAGAGGAGGTGGTCGGGGGAAATCAGGGTCTCTCTGACCCGAAAACAGCCCCCTCCCCCTTTGTTTAATTTTTCCTTTTTCTTTTTTTTGGTTCAAACAACATAATTCATCCAGGTTTCATACCCAAACTCGTTAGCGATTAGACTAAACTCGAGTTGAAGCGTCCCACAACTAAAATTTCAATCTAGACTTCGGGAATCAACTAAATAAAGCGAAACGATTTTAAAAACTCGGGTTAGCATCAATTCAATAAATTTATAAATAAGTAATATCAATAATAACATAAATCATAAAGTCGTTCTTTTTAATGAAATTAATCGTTCAAGACGCACACAAATCGCTTATTACCCTTGTTGAAAAATAATTTAAATGCAGATTTGTAAATTCAGCAACTAAAATAGTTAGTAGTAGTAGACTGAAGGTGCGGCCCTTACACTTACGACTTCTCAATACTAGTTTGACAAGTTTGATATTCTATGCAATTACAAGGCAATGGTGTTTGGAGTAGCAACATGGCAGGCATTCATATGCTCTAGAACTAAGGATGCATGTGCATTTTGGAAAACTTAAACTTGCCTTTCTATTCCCCTGCCACAAAATAAAAGCAGTATGGCTGAACAGTGTCCTAAAATGCATAAGCTCTAAGCTTTAAACTCAAGCCCTACTAGGGAAATGAATTAGGAATCCCCTGTTTGTTAACAACCCTATGCAAGTATCTGATTTTAGCAACTCTTGTATGTCCCTAGTGCTTTTATTCCTCAGACAAAAAAACCTAAGCGCTTCATATCCTCACGCAAGTCACAAAGTCACCCTTGGTCCCATAGTTTTATCCCTACGATATATTACTTTGATGAGATCTAATGGATAGATGATGATACGTACTTGGTTATGCTTTCGCCTACCCAATGAGCTGTGTCAGTATATTTTATTATCGGCATATGAACCATAATGTTTGATATTCTTCCAAATAGGCTAATTAACTTGGGAGTTATTTCTTTTTTTCGAAGGATATAGAAATTTTTTGTGTGATATTAATTGGTTTACAATTCAAAAGTTCCGTATCTATTTGGTGAACATGTTGGACTTTGAGTGAATAGTACTTCTAGTCTTATCAGGCGACGATTATTGTGGGTTCATGCATAGAGGTGATTCATAGGAAACTAGAGTGCTTGTCTAGTGGCTACAAGTTTTTGTCTATTTGGTTTATTTGAGGTTTGATAATGAAATTCTAAATATAAGGGCAAGATGAGCAAGCATGGAGGTATTGACATTTAACACTAGCTATGTGATATGAAGGGTGCTAGTGGGCATTGAATGTGTGATTACAGAACTTTTATCACACTTATTGAATTTGCCATCCATGGATTTAAGCCTAGTATAAGTAGCATGCCATGGCTATGTTACATAGAATTGGATATGAGATGTTAAACATGCCTATAGATCCATGTGTCGGACGCATAAAACTTCTAAAATTAGGGCATGGCGACAATGCCTAAAACTCGGACATGGATATGGGGAATCCTAAATTTACACATGGAAGGTATAGTTTTAAATTACTTGCTACAATATTTCATTGTTTAATGCTTGCTCCCAAAGGCTATATTAAATTCCAATGTATAATTAAAATAGCTCGTAGCATAATATTGAATAAAAGGACCCTATATTTCTTTTCTTTTTCATCCTAATTACTTTAGAGGTTGGACTAGTGTCTAAGATATATCTCATATCTTACACGTGGAGTGTTGGTATGGCAAAGTAAAATGTAGAGTTTAGGTGTCATAGGCCATTGGTTATTATCATTTTATTTTTGTGTGCATGATTGTGATGATTTGTCTTTCTTGTTTAATGATGGACGTAGTCATCCTGCTTTTCATTTTGGGATGTCCTCATATATTTTAATATTGCCTTATAGATTGGTAATTCACCTTAGCACCTTACTGGTATTCCTTAATATAAGGGGCTATAATTTCGAGATAAAAGACCTACTCTTGGTACTCTGTTGTTCTCTCTAGGTGTCACTTTCTAAGCTAAGGGATTCTTATGAATAGTTTATAAGAAACTTATCATTTATACTTAAATTGTTTTCCATTTCGAACTTGCATTAGTAGTAGAACTCAAGGTCAACACTACCACCAAGTTTAGATCTTGCTAAAGAAGGGTTTTGGCAAATACTTAGATATACACAACCTCATATAGTGCTCAAAATTTAAACAAGTATATTGGAAACACGTAAACTCATCTTTTAAGGATATAGGGATATTTCACGAGCATCTGGTAGATAATAAATAGAACTTATCACAAAGAAACGTTTTATAAGATAAGCATGTTTCATGAAGAGGATTAGTGAAAATTATTATGCATTAGAGTTTATGTAGTTTGAGTGGCATGATGGAGTTGAAAATTCTCATATTTTGTTTTTTTGAGCTATTTTGTTCCAAGAGAGTTAAGGCATTGATCATTAGGAGTAGCATCTTTGATCGATCTTTTAAAGGATCTTTTGTTTTGAACCATGAGACATTTCTCTTGAACAAATAAAGACAATGATCTTGATGAAGAGATCCAGGAGATTTAAGAAGATGAAACCCCATAATAAGATCAAAATGAAGAAATCCACAAAACTAGCACTTGATTGATTCAAACTTGCAATGATAATAACAAACAATAAAAGATCAACCCACCCTTCAATCTTATAAATCCTAGGCACAAAACATTGAATTAAAGGAAAGACTCAAATTCACCGGTATCCCAGAGAGAGAAAGAAAATTAAGATTTTTGTGGAGAGCTAATAAGCAACAAGCTTTTCATTTCGTTAATCCAAATTTGAAAATACTACAAGGAATCAACCCATTAAATAGTATAGTATCCTCTTCCCTTCACTTTGCACTAACCAATAAATTTACAAAGAAATTATCAATGAAATTCTAGCTAGTTGTACAATTATAAAAGGGGAATACCAGAATAAAAACTGGTCTGAAATTTGTTGCACATGCACCAACTTGGTGGATCATCCACCATCCTCAATGGATGACTTTGGGGGAGATATTTTTGAGGTGGAACATCTAGAAGTGTCTACCAACTTTCTATGAAAGTGTCGCCTCTAAATCATCGATTGGTTAGCCCAATTAAGCTCTTAATTAAACCATGCATTTTCAAACCTACACTGACCCTTGATTGGTTAAAGCTTCATACCTCACTCAATACTTGAAATCTGAAGGTGATCCATATCTTGTTGGAAAATAGACATCAGGCGATATCCGTCAATGTGCATTTTGCCAAAATTAGAGCTTGTTTTCCCATTCAAAACTGAGCGTAAAGTAAGGGAAGATATTCTTCCTAGAATATGAAAATTAAATAAAGAAGCGGCTATGGAGAAGAAAATAGTTAAGCTCCTTATTTAAGGCTAGCAATTGCCTAACCACATTTCCTAGGCTTACTTAGGGTCCTTTAAGGATTCTAGGACAACAATGACCTTGGATGACCAAGTCTTTAAGCCCTATTTCCAGAAGTTATCATTGTTCCCACTTGAATTATGACCATTGCTTGGAGGAGTACATCGAACCTTGCAGTTTGCTCCGCATCAACCTCTACCCCTTCCCCCCTTAAAGAGGATTTACCCTCAAATCTTCATTGTGTTCATACTCATCCTCAACATAAGGAGTGAGATCCCCAGTATTAAAGATAGCAGACATATGCACGTCTCCCAGAAGCTCTATCTCATAGGCATTCTTTCCTACCTTTTGTATAACTTTACAAGGGTCATCTCCTTTAGTCATAAGCTTATTCTTTCTCCATGAAGGAAAATAATGGAATAAATCTCTAAAAATGCATTAATATACTTAAAAGGGTTTTCAAACACTAGCATATGAAATGACTGAAGCATTTAGATAAGGGAATTGTAAATGGCCCCATGACAGTAGGCATACGAGTCTTATAGGTGAATCATAAGTAGCAGAAGCAAAGTAATCTTTAAGTTGCTTAGGTGGTAGGTTTTGATCTTCAGCAATCTTTCATTATATTCACGCTTCTTAGCTCTTATCCTACTAAAAAAATTATTCAATTTCAGTATTGTATTCTTTAAGATTTAAGAACAAAGAATGTCTACCATGCATATAACCCAAGAACATTCAAGACAGTAGTATGAAATCACCCCACAATAACCACCAAATTAAATAAGAAGAAAAGAATAAATAAACAAATAAATAAAAGAAAACAAAAGAAAGATCCGAGGAAATAATTGAAATAAAATAAAGTAAAAGAGAATAAATGAAATAAAAGGGAAAGAGATTGAACGATACTAATGGGGGAGAAAACAAATAAAGTAATAGAGGCAAAAGAGTTATATTATGAAGGAATGGGAAGAAAAAAATAAAACAAAAGTAATGAACAATAAGAATGAAAAATAAAAGGATGGGGGTTGAGAAGAAGAGAAAAAATAATTAAATAAAAGTAAACAAATAAATAAAAAGAAAACAAAGAAAAAATTTAACAATCACTAATCTTTCCCCAACCACGATGCCAAAAACTTGATATGGATGTTATGTTCAGTTTTCAAAACCCTTTTTACTTGCAAATGCACAAGGCCAATTGTAGACTAGCGATTTAGGGCATTGATCTCACGAGCAACAATAGCAAATTTAAATTTAGTTATTCCAATGAAAAGAATAACTAAAGGGAGGAGTTCAATTATCAAATTAAACTAAAGAAACAAAAGAAAAGCAAATGAGTCAAGAGAATAGAGAGAAAATCAAATCTGAGAAACAGCTAGGATTTCAGATTTACCAATGACATAAATATTGAATTACTAACTTAAATGGAGGTTCAATTAGTCTCTTGTTCAACCTAAACTACAAACATTAGGTGATGAATTAAAAAGGTGAATTATAATTATCATATGGTATAATTTATCTAGTAGTTAGCATGAAGTAGTCATTTTAGATATCACTCCTCTAATTTCTAGCTTAAATTATTCAACTTTAACAATTATAATTTTAAGTACAACTAGACAATATCATATTAGCCTATGAGGTCTAATATATAATTAGATATCATATTAAACTATTGAAATCAACATGAATAAGCAATAGTAATAATACGCATGAATATGTTAGGATCAAATATAAACTCAAATTTATGCAAGACAAGTGGCG
The DNA here is from genome assembly GCA_029747015.1 of Carnegiea gigantea. Taxonomy (NCBI): domain Eukaryota; kingdom Viridiplantae; phylum Streptophyta; class Magnoliopsida; order Caryophyllales; family Cactaceae; genus Carnegiea; species Carnegiea gigantea. Next base: position 51,118 of record JAKOGI010002011.1, on the reverse strand, counting down.
AAAATTACCCCAAAAGAAATTAGTAAAATAATGTCATTAATCAAGGATCCATCTTAATCCTAGATGAGTAGTTTAGCTGGCCATAGTTTATGAAAACACCATTGAAATTAGTCTAGCCATACTCTCAATTAGTGGTATATTTCACTTTCTATGTCAAAACTTTGATTTGAATTACATAAAATTGTAATATTAGGCACAAACTCTCCTATTTGATTCACAAATGAGGTGAGAAAAGAAGAGAAAAACAGCTAACAAAACTTATTTTCTTCTTAACTGCTCAATCCAATTGGTCTTGTCTTACAAAGACTCTAAACAAAAAGAGTAGAAGATAGAAGATAAGAGAATGAAGGAATGCTTAGATAAGTAATGGATGACTGAATGAATGAATTGCTTCAAGGCCTTAACACCCTTTTATAATGAATTTTAGCCCCTCTTGCAGCCCAAAATTAATCAAAAAAATTTTTTTGATTTAATTACCTAGCAGTTACAAGTCAAGGAGAATTGAAGGCATTGCTACTGTGTTGCCAAGTCACATGCTACAATTGATCATGAGAATTGCCCGTGTGAAAATACTATAGAAGGAACTGAGATGCAGGCTGAGTGTGATTTGCTAAATTGACCAAAAACCGCAGGCCTATATAAGGGAGAGAAAGGGTGGAGGCAGCCAGGCTAGAGCTTTGAGGCAAATTGGGCTACATTGCTGCTAGTAGAGTTAGAAAAGTTTGACCCGACACAATAACTCGACTCGAACCCGGCTTGAAGTTACTGAGAGAAATCTGAACCTGACATGAGCTGAACCGATTTCGATACGAAGTCGACATGATTTGACCGTTTAGCTTGAAAACATGTTATTTTTCAATTTTGAGTAGATCTAAATTATTTGCAAGGCAAATACGAACTTGATCCATTTAATAAATGGGCCAACCCAACCCGACGCTTTACCCAGCTTTAGTTGCTAGGCACAGGCCCACATGGGATAGAAAGAAAGAGAGTGCTAGAGAGAGCGAGAGAGGAATGCTAGGTGCTGGTCGTGGCCTGCACTTTGGTCCTGTGGGTAGGCTTGTGCATGCAATGAGGGATAGCAAAAACTATTGGATGTTGGGCCTCTTACTGGGCCCAAGTACGTGACTTTGGATAAAACCAAGTAGGATTGACCTATTTTGTGCCCAGATTTATTTATTTTGTTCCCATCTGAAAATCATATAAAATATGCATTATTCTGTCACAAAATATATTTCAAAAACTAAAAAATAGACAAAATGAAGAGTAAATTTACACATAAAAAATGAATTATGCGAAACCTTTCTTCCCTTAAGTACAATAATACAAGATCTCCTTACTTAAACCCAAGGTTAATATGGTTCTTGTTGGCTTTAAATTTGTATTTCTCATTTACTTTCTCAATTTTTGCCTTACTTGGTTATGTAAACTCATCATCTTTGCTTTAGCCTCACCTTGGATTCTTGAGGAATGGGAATAAGATCAATGGGATTGAGACGATTAAGGCCATAGCATATCTCAAAGGGAGAATAAAAGGCAGCATAGAAAGGAGCTCGATTGTAAGCAAACTCACATTAGAAAGTTTGGTATCCCAACCGCTCAAACTCTTACTTACCATACCCCTTAGTAAGGTTGTGAATTCAATTTCTCAGTTCCATTTGTCCGTCAGTTTGGGGTTGCCAAGTAGTGCTAAAAAGCAATTTAGTCCCCACTAGTCTTCAAATGTATCTCCAAAAATGTGATAGAAATTTAGAGTCCTTATCTGAGATAATGGTTCTTAGACTACCATGAAGTCTTATAATTTCTTAGAAGAATAGATCCATAATGTAAGTAGCATCATCCCTCTTGTGGTAAGTGATAAAGCGAGCCATCTTAAAGAATCGATCCTCTACCACTATTGTAGCATCTATTCCCCTAGGAGTCCTTGGGAAGGCCACAATGAAGTCCATGCTACTATAATCACATGGCCCTGTAAGAACTAAAAGAGGAGTTTAGACGCCTTAATGAAAGTGACTTTTAGCCATGTGGCAAATTTGCACCTTATGATAACGTTATGGACATCCCCACCCATCCTGGCCAAGAAAAGTGCTCCTTGAGTGTTTTAAAGGTCTTGTTGATGCCAAAATGGCTGGCTAAGATTCGTCCATAAACTTCCTTAACAATCAAGTCCCATACAAAATTTGTTACCCTTGAAGAGGAAACCGTCTTGTATAGTGACAGAGCCAAAGGTAGAGGGATTCTCCACTACTCTTTGAAGTCTTCATCTGCCTTATATAAACCCTTGATAGAATGAAACCCAAGGACCTTCGCCTCAAGGATCGAGAGTTGAGCATATTTCCTTAGCAATTCATCAGCCACAATATTCTCTTTCCCACTCTTGTGTTTGCAAGAGAAGGTGAAAGATAGAAGTAATTTAACCAACTTGACATGTCTTACATTCAATTTGCGCTGACCGTTGATGTAAGACATGCCTTGTGATCTAAATGAAGCATAAATGGTTTGGGCTTGAGATAATGACTCTAATATTCCAAGGCCCTAACAATAGCATGGAACTCCTTGTCATAAGTAGATTAGCTGAGTCTTAAACCATTCAACTTTTCACTAAAAAGGCTAGAGATAGCTTGGTTTGAGTGAGAACTGCTCTAACTCTACCCCTCTTAGCATCACACTTCATTTTAAAAAGGAGCTCAAAGTTAGGAAGAACCAATACAATACGCAAATATAGCTTATCTATGATTGCTTCAAAGGCTCTTTGGGCGACCTTTTGTCCAATTAAAACTTCCCTTCTTCATGTAGTCAATCAAAGGAGTCATAATGGAGCTTAAGTCTTTAATGAACTGACAGTAGAACGAGACCAACCCAATGAAGCTTCGAACTTTTATGATGGGGATTGGGATGTGCCAACTCTTGATAGCATCAACCTTGGACTTAGAACACAACATACCAAGGAAAAAAACAATTTGGAGAGTGAATAGTTCAAAATTCTCAAACTTAGCATATAACATTTGTTCCCTTAAGACTTAGAACACTTAAGAGAGATGTTCGACATAAGATACTTCATCATGGCCATACACTAAGATATTATCAAAATAAACCACCATAAACTTCCCAATGAAAGGTCTTAGAACCTTATTTATAAGCCTCACAAAAGTGCTAGGAGTATTAAATAATCAAATAGCATCATAAGCCACTTTTACAACCCATATTCGGTCTTGAAAGCAGCTTTCTATTCATCTCCTTATTTCATCCTAATTTGGTGGTAACTACTCCTAAGGTCAATCTTGGAAAAGACCTTGCATCTATATAACTCATCAAGCATATCATCTAACTCAAGAATGGAAAATCTATACTTGACAGTAATATTATTTATGATCCAAGAATCAACACACATATGTCAATTTCTTAGGTACTAAAAGGGCGGGAGCCGAACATGGATTCAAGCTCTCCCTACTGTACCTATGATCAAGTAACTCTTGGGCTTATCTTTGAAGGTCCTTTAACTCATTAGGATTACGCCTATAAGTCGGCTTGTTTGGCAAATAAGCACCTGGTAGGAGATCAATTTGGTGCTCAAATCCTCTCAAAGATGGGACCCTCAGGGGTAAATCATTAAGAAATACATCCACAAACTCTCCTGAGATTAATTAAGCTAAAGGATGTGTGGGTTTCACTTCCTTACTTGTGTTTGATTACATCATAAGCAAGGCAAATAGAGGCTTACTCTTACTAATGGTTATCTCTGCTCGTGCTTCACTCATGCAATGCCTTTTCTCACTTTCCTTTCCCAAGTTAATTTTGAGAGGTTTACGTAGGGATAATGGGGCCAAAGTATAACTACGACCTTCGTGTTTGAATGCATATGCATTTGCATGTCCATCATAAATCACATGATTATCATGTAACTAAGGTCTAGCAAACAACAAATAAGATGCATCCATAGGAAGAAAATCCCAAAGCACCTCACCACAATATGCACTAACTGAAAATGAAATAAGAGCTTATTTAGAAATGGTTACCTTGCTCCCTTCCTTAAGCCATTGAAGAACATAAGGAGTTTGATGTCACTTGGTGGGCAATTGAACCTTGTCAATGAGTGTCACAAAAGCTACATTGGTGCAACTTCCTCCATTAATTATAAGCTCAAACACTTAGCCTACAATTGTACACTGAGTATGAAAGATTTTTTCCCCTTAGTTTGGTCTGCGATGAATCTCTTCACCATGAGTTCTCTTTGAATTACCAATAATTCACCAACATCCGAAATGATCAATGGATGATCCTCATTTTCAAAGTCCTTATCACTAGTTTCTTTCTTAGTAGCTTGGAGTTTCTCCACTTTTCTAATGGTGAGAATTCTTTGGTTGGGACAATTTGCTTGGAAGTGCCTATATCCATGACATTTAAAGTACTTCTTTCCCTCTAACCTCTTTGGTGAATCACTAACAATCCCTTGTCAACGACTTAAATGGGTATAAGGGTAGTGTGAACTTTGTTGTGGGAGGAGAAACCCTTGGGGGTGCCTCGAGGGTGAGCAGAGAAATAGGGTTTAAAAGGGTTTTCTACCCTTAAATTGCTTCTGAAATTTGATTGCTAAGTGGGTTGGATCATCAAAGGATAAATAAGGTTGTACATCCACCTTGTTAGCAATGTTATGAGATAATCCCTTAATGAGCCTAGAAATTTTGAGCTCGAGTTCTTCGTGCAAGTTAACCCTAATTTGGAGTTGTTCCAACACCCTAGTATACCCATCCACCTTAAGATTCTCTTGGCTAAGAGATGTGATCTTAAGGTAGAACTCTTGCTTATATGAGGATGGTGGGCACCTCTTACCCATGTGCTTCTTGAGCTTGGACCATGTTTCAATATTGGATTTAGCTCCTCTTGTTCTATTCTTCTTCAAATGCTCATTCTAAAGATAGGCATACCCTTTCATCTTTATTATACTCCTTAAGTTTAAAGATCCTTTTAATAGCTCGCACCCAATCTAGATAGTTCTATGGGTTAAGATTGTCATGAAATTGTAGTACCTTAACTTTGAGATCTCTAATGTCATCCCTTTGATGCCTTCTTCTACTTCCTCTATCCTTATCATCACAGTCTTCATGAGAGGATGTCAGGTAATGTCAATATGATTAACATCAAACCCTTGATGGTAAAGAATTTGTTGCTTGGATCCCCTTACTTGTTTAAGCTCCCCAATGAGCTTGTTCACTTGCTCTAGTAGTTTATGGGCTTACCAAAGAGAAATTCCCCCAACATGAAAGGGATCTCATTCTTTGGCCATGATCTGTAATGGATGAGAGTGAAAGAGAGGGGTAAAAATTTTGAAAACAAGGGAAGCAAGGTCATACTGAGGGCAACACATGTAGAAAATGAGAGTTAGGAAGGTGGCACGGCATGCTAGGTGGCATGGTTTACCCATGCCAATTCCCTGGCATAAAAAATTTTTGTGCAGGATTTTGGCATAGCGCACCAATGCCAAATTTCTAATTTTGTGTTTTGGATGGATTTTGGCTTTTGTTATAAATTTTAGGGTGTGTTTTGGGTTGGGGATTGTATTTGGGCCATTTTAGGATTCTTCATGGACTAAATGTTTAAAGAAGAAGATCTAAAGGAAAAAATAGTAAAGAAAATGGTATAAGCAAATCGAACACAAAGATTAAAGGTTTTGCTACTTACCCAACATGAAGACACTTTTTGTTATGGTACCAATAAATTATGAGTGATTTTCCTTGGCCAAATAAAGACAATAATCTTGATGAAAAGATCAAAGAGATTGAAAAAGATCAAAACCCATAAGAAGACCCAAATGAAGAAATTTACAAAACCAGCAATTGATTGATTCAAACTTGTAATGATAATAGCAAAAAATGAAATATCAACCTACTCTCTAATCTTCTAAAGTCTAAGCACCAAAGATTAAATTAATAGAAAAAACCAAATTCACCAGTCTCCCAAACAAATAAAGGAAATTGAGATTTTGTTGAGAGATAATAAGCAACTGGCTTTTCATTTCAGTAATCCAAATCTAAGAATATTATAAAGAATCAAGCCCTTAAATAGTAGAGTACCCCCGTCCCCCTCCCTAATATTTGTACTAATCAATATAATTAAAAAAGAAATTAACCAATGAAAGATAATTGCATAATTAAAAAGGGGGATCACTAGAGTAAAAGATAAGTTGGAATTTGCTACACATATATACACTAGCCAGGTGGTATCATCCACCATCCAAAATGGATAAATTTGGGGAAGATATTTCTCAAGGAAGATTCTAGAAGTGCCTATCAACTTCATATGAAAAGCGTAGCCTCTAAATTGTCCATTTGTTTGTCCAATTAAGCTCTTAATTAAAGCCATGCATTTGTAAACTTGCACTTTTCTTTGTTTGATTAATGCTATATATCTCGATGAATACTTGAAATATGAAAGTGATCTATAACTTGTTGGAAAATAAACATCCGGGACTATCCATCCATGTATAGTTTTTCAAAATTAGAGCCCATGTGCCCATTTGAAATGGACCTAGAAATTAGCAAAGATATCCTGCCCATAATATGAAAATTAACTAAAGAGGCTATGGACAAGAAAATAGCTAAGTTCTATAGTTAAGGCTACTAATTGCCTAGCTACCTTTCGTAGGCTTACTTAGCCTCCTTCAACGATCTCACGACTCCAATGACCTCAGAGGACCCAGTCTTTTAGCCCTATTTACAAGATTCACTATTTTTTCCACTTGAATTATGGCATTTGGTTGGAAGAGTAGATCAAACCTTACAGTTGGCTTCACCTCATGTTTATTTTATTTGTAGGAGCTTCTAGAGAAATTATAATGAAGAGGTGTCTCAACAACATCATCAAATAGTTAGCCAAAGTTATTGAGAAACACACATTAGCTCAATTTTTGAGGAAGAAACATGTAAGGTAATTAACTAGAATTTGAAACGTGCCTTTTATGCTTGTTTGTGAGAATACATATAGTTGTGTTGTCTTTTTTCTTTTGTTTTAGGGTGGGGCATAGAACCTCACTGCTCATGCTTTGGCTATATTACTTCTATTTAGAGATTGTTTGAATGGCAGAACTTATCATTTTCTATCCCTCACCTCGTTTCTTTTAGCATGCCTGTTCATTCTCTTTAGTCAAATGCCTTTGCATTCCAGGCTTTGTACTACGCTTGGCTATAGTTACCTTTTCCCTTTGGAGTAATCATATGTTGATTTCTGAGAGTGTTGGGATGTTTAATATGAAATTCCTGACATCTAATTTTTAGATTTTTGGCTCGCCAAAATCATTGTGTTGGTGCTGAATTTGACAAAACTTTTGTTCTACTCTCCGTGCTCTTTTAGCTCTCTGTTCCATATAGTTTTTGCCCATGTAGCTGAGAATTTCATTGGCATTCATTTAAATGTCCTGCTTCGGCACAATGCTTTTCATTTACAAAGACAACACGTTGAGGGAATCCTTTTGTGAGATACATTTTCTTCAAAACTCTAAGCAAGATGTGTATCTATCAAACTTGTTATCTTTTCTCAAGTGTCTAGAAGCCTAAATTTCTTGTCAAGGTCAAGTTATGGTTACTGCATTAATACTCGAGCAGAAACTTATCTCATCTTGGTCCTTCTGACTTTTGACTCACCAAACTTTCTCGATCATTCGTTTTTTCCTCCCTCGATTATTTGAGATTAAAACAATCACGGTTGTTGTTGAGTACTTCACCTTTTTGCGATATTTATTAAATGAAATATCCTAATATAGATGCCATTTAATTTGCTTATCGTTTATGATTTCTGATATCTCCAAATTCTATTTAAACTTTCATTCATGACAGTCCAAGAGTGTGGCCCTTAGCACAAAGCAAGCAATTGATAACTTTCATTGTTCCATTTTGGATTAGATATCGTGTAATTTGATTTGTCATATGAATAGTCCCTCATGCTCCTTAGTTTTTTAAAAATCTTTTTAACAATTTAAATCATATCCAAAATGAGGAATTTCAGCAATATCAATATGAATAATTGGTTTATCTGCCTATATTCACTACCATCGCTTATGAGACAGTTTTTGTGTTGGTCCTTTCACATAATTATTTAATCCAACTTGCAACGAGTTTGTTGAGTCATGTTCTACAACCTCAAGCCTCCTTGCACATTCTTTACGTGTCTTCTAACCTTTAAGTGATAGTTCTTGTACCTGTTGTTGACACTCTTGGTTCCCTATTGTTCAAGGTCATTTGCTTTCTTCTTTTTCATGATAGCAACTAGTTTGAGCCAAATTGATAGTATTTGAGCCCGACACATTAATACAGAGGGAGTCTTGAATGTTGAATACCTAAACTATACCCTAAGTCCCTCACTGCAAGTCTCTTTTGATTGCTTGATTATTGTTGCTTTATGTTAAGTGCTACTACATGTTTATAAAGGAGTGGAAAGAGGAAGAATCGACAAAGGTAAAAAAGTGGTCACTCATTTTATGTTGGTTAAGTTTTCTACTTATTATCAATATTATTTTCTTAGAACAAAAGACAGAACATGCATTAAAAGGGAATTAGACATGTATGACATTCTAATCATTTTTATTGATGGTGTTATCAAATGCAAAAGCTTTGGGTGAATCTATGATACCATAGGCCTTTTCCCTGTTAAGGTTGCTTGCTTCAAAAGTACACAGTATAAGTAACATTTTGTGATCAATCATTATCCTTGTAAATGGCTACTATCTCATCAACTTTAGTTCATCAATTATCACTAGTTGATGCAGAGCAACATCCTAAATCATATTTCTAAGTTAATGAGGTTCATAATTTACTTGTTAGTGGTGGATTATGTCAAATAAAGCTTTCAGTGGAAGCTATCCAAAATTTTCAATTTCATAGGTTAACTTTGAGCTGCTTTTTTTTTTTTAACCAAATAAACTCCAAAACTAGTGTTTTAGCTATGCTTGGATAGCCCTAGATGTGTATTTACTAAAAGGTTATAGATCTCCTTCAAATTTTAAGTATTAAGCGAGTTATAGAGCTCAAACTGAGCAAAAGTTGGTGTTGGTTTAGATATGTACGGTTTTGATTAAGAGCTTAATTGGGTTAGGAAATGGATGACTCAGGGGTTGGACTTTTATGGGACGTTAGTTGACACTTCTAGAAACTTTCCCCTAAAATATCTCTCTTAAATTTCTGCATTTAGGATGGTGGAGGATGCCACCAAACAAGTACAAGTGCAGCAAATTCCAGTCTTTCATTTGGACAACTCATCACTAGCCCGGAAGCTTCTAATTTCAATTGTATGTGTTAATTTGCCATTAGAATGTTATTGGTTAGGACGAGTGCTTGAATCCTATTGGCCACACTAACCCCCTTAGGTGCTTCATTTCTATTGGCTTATTTTGTAGCTCACAGGGAAAGGGGCACTAATTTTTGTGGCTATAGTTTAGTCTCCTTTTATCTAATTGGAGATAGACTTGATTGGAGAATTAATGAATAAAAGTAGAATGTTTTTCTCTTCTACAAAGAAAATCTCTCTTTATTTCAAATACTTGTGCATTTGAATGGTGATTGAGTCAACCCTTTAGATTAATTCTTGGTGCTTTACTTTAGAGAATTAATTGGTGGGTTGTTATGCTAAGTGGTAGCTTGAGTCTTTACCTAGTCATATATGTTTTATTTGCTCTTCTCCCATATTCAAAAATCCACACAAATTTTCTTATTTTTTCTTTTATTAATTGAGACCTAGACTGGTTCAAGATCTTGTTGATTAATGGTTGTTGAAGCTTAATAACTCTTGTGATTAAGGCCCTTCCCATCCGCTTCACTAGTTAAAGAAGAACTTATGTCACAATTCACACATACTTAGCTCCTGTATTAATATTGTCAGTGCTGGCTCTTTGATGGCATGCACGAAATGCATAGCCGAGTGTCGACGAAAGTGTAAAGGCTTGTTCCAATGCTAGCATAAGTGTACGTACACATTATTACAGTGCCATATTGTTACAGTTGTGGTATTTTGTCAAAGCATTTTCCAAAGCCTCTTGAGGTTATCTTCCTAATGTTTTGATCCTTTTAAAGGCCTAAAAAAATGTTGTGTTTGTCGATTTGTTATAGTAGTTTTGTCTATTTGCGGATCATGGAGTAGTGCTAAACTGCTAATTAACATAAGGAGTTAACATTAGTGGATAGAAAGACTTGTCCCGAAGGATTGGGTACATCTAGTTTTCATTGGATTTTATTTCATTGGGACAACATACAACTAGGGTTGGGCAAAGGTGACTCGACAAAATTATAATCCCAGATTGACAAGAAGTTAAGTGGGTTTGGGCACATATTTTCACCAGTTTACTTACATGAGTTGAAACGCTTAACACGTTTAGTTAAATGGGCTAGGTTTATGTTGAGATTTTGGACACAAAAAATACCTACTTAATCTGGTTAATTAAATTGATTAAACTAGTCAACCCGATAACCCGTTTATTATTTACCTATTTACCCTATCATTTGATAATTAAGAATACAAAATTCTCATATGTAAATGTGAATTATGATGAATTGGGGGAACTTTGGATAGTAATTGATTGATGTGATATGTAAACTTAATTCTTTACAGTATATAATTAGGTATTAGTTTAGAGTTAAACTAGTAAGCAGGGAATTAGGTGACCTGAGGTTGAACCTTTTATCTTAAACGAGTCAAACTCATGTCAACCCGTTTAAAAATTAAATTGGTATAGTTCAAAGTTTTTCAACCTATTTAATAAACTCATTTGGTTCAAGTTGACAAATTTTCAACTTGTTTAAGTTTGATGCCAACATGAATTTGACTCGATGTGACCTATTTTTCACTTGTAATGCCATAACTATTTAACTACGTAATCTACTCAATAATTTAGGTGCACCTTCCAAAAAGGGTTCGTAGATGTGTACCTTTATCTGTTCAAAAAGGAAAAATTTAAGTCCTTTGTGTAAACATTATATGCATGGGCCGAATATTTGATGTTTGACTTGGTTGTGGATTGAAATTACTTAAATCTAATTGTCCGATATGAGAAATAAGTGTAAAATCCGTACAACTCGGACTAGACTACATACCTGAAAACGACTCGATTTTCAATTCGGACATCGCCAATTGTTTAAAATTTAAATTCGAATGAAAATGTTGTGACCATATTCAATTTTTCCAAATTTGATAAATTCGGGTAACTGAGGTATAATTGAAATTTACTACTGCTAATTTGAAAAAAAAGCCCAGTAAAAATACCTAAATAAAAATAAACAAAAGAAAGAACGACTATGATTTGTGATAAGATGGTCACTAAAAATTAAAGGATTTTTGGAATATAATAACTGACATTTGAGGGTAGCGAAAATCAATAATTTGATCTAAAGAAATATTCTCCATCATGATGAACTTTGAAAATATTTATTTTCAGTAAGACAGAGCAATTTAGATTGTATTTTTCAACCAATTGCAAATGATATTGCCTCTAGAACAATAAGATATAAAATTAAAATATCTAAATTCATTTTGAAGTTCAAATTTCTTAAAAATATAACATAAAATAACCTTTATCCTACTAAAACTAAATATCTTTTAACCAACCTAAATTGGTTCAAATGATTTGGTACTTCTTTTCCTTAAGTAAGGTCTCGAGTTCGAGTTTTATGAATGGAGAAAATCTGTGTTGAGAGAGCTCTATCTCTTATTAGACTAATAATAACTTGACTCCAGTAAAATATAGAATTCAAAAAAAAAAAAACAAAAATATCTTTTAAATTAAAAACATTCAAGAATATTTTTTAAAATTGAATTATTAATTTTCACAACCCGCAAATTTCAACCTACTACGTTCCAAAAATCCAAAACTGAATAACAGGTGCAACACGGCATGCCCTAGACCTGATAAATGGGTCAATCGGATCGGGTACAGGTCGGATTTTAGTTCGGTTCGAGTCAATTGCGGGTCAACTATGTTCGGGTCGGGTTCGGGTTTGGTTCGGATGAAGTTCGGGTTTGGGTCAATTTCGGTTCAACCATGTTCGGGTCGGGTTTGGGCTCGGTTCGGGTGGAGTTTGGATCGGGTATGTTTCGGGTTGTGTACGGTAGCCCGGTTCGAATCGGATATGGGTCGAATCTAATTCAGGTCGGGTAGGATTCGATTCAATGTTCGGGTGAATGTCGGGTCGGGTGTAAATCGGGTTAAGTATAAATTAAGTCGGGTTAACTTCGGGTCAACGTATATTTTTAATGTGCTCATTTCTAGACTCTAGTATTAAATTATATTTAAAAGACAAAATCCGTTTAATTGGACAAGCCCAATAGCGCATAAGCGTATTTATTATATGTTCTTCTTTTAAGTCATACGTTAGGTCGTTACTCGTTTCTGTTTAATCGTTTATACGTCCGTAACTCCGTGTATATATATATATATATATATATATATATGTATATATATATATATATATATATAATATATATATATATATATATATATATATATATATATATAAGTTTTAAAGCTTAAGTAAAATTAAAAGGAACTTTTGTAATTTAAAATTTTTATGAGCTTAGTTATCCATTTACTACGAATGTTAATAACTAATAAGATACAAGTAAAACCCATCAATGGCCCAATATTTTATGCAGCGTGCAATTATCTAAAGGATTGCGGGTTGTTAAGTCAAATTTCATAATTTCAAGTATCTCATTTGACGTTATACTATGATAAAACTAGTGAATCAACCTAGTGTCAATCATAATTCATGAGTCAATTGTCTTATTTGAAAGGCTCAACACCAAAATATATGTACATACCTTGAAAAATGACTAATAAAAGAAAAAAATTATGTACTATGGTTATAGGTAGATTTATGATTTGCTTGTTTACCGAACTTGTGCTAAATTGTGAATTTGCGATAGGATCTTTTCTTCTAGGCCTTAACAATAAAATTTACGGGATTAGGAACAGTTTTGGTTGATTGGTTATGATTTATGGATATGCTTCGGTTTGGGTCATATTCGGGTCGGGTATACTCGGGTTCGGGTTTAATTCGGGTCAAATTGAGTCGGGTAGGAGTCGGGTCGGTTTTAAAACAGGTACGGTTCGGGTCGGGTTCGGGTTGTCCATTTTCGGGTCACTTCGGTTCGGGTCACCTCGGTTCTGGTTTGAATTGGGTCGGGTCATTACGGGTGTGGGTAATTTCGGGTCGCACTACAATTCGGGTTTCGTTCGCTTATGGATCGGTTTACTTCGAGTGTTCGGGTCCAAATCGGTTCATCCTATTTTGGGTGTCGGTTCGAGTATGGATTCGGATAGTTCGATTCAGGTTTCAGATCTCGGGTCAGTTTTGCCAGATCTAGCATGCCCGGATCTAAATATGAGAACTTCCCCTCCTTTTTTGTTTTTTTCCCCCCCTTTTGTTTTCCCGCCAAAAAAGCACCGCATAATTTTGCAGCATAGTAAGATTAGAGGCTGGCGCTCAAAAGAACATCAAGTGCTACACCAATTTCTTTTCAATTTCCAATTTGCGGAAAATGAGTAACGCCGGTGGCGGCGGTGGCGGCGGTGGTGGCGGCGCTCTTCCCACAGGCTGCTATAAGTGCGGCCGACCCGGCCACTGGTCCCGCGACTGCCCCCTTTCAGCTCCTTCTAACCCTAACCCTAGCTCAAATTCAGCTTTCACCGGCGACCCTAAATCACTCAACAACAACGCGAGCCAATCTGCTAATTTCTCAAAGGGCGGCCATGGAAGTAGCTTCCAACCCAAGGCTGGCGCTCCTATTAGTTCTGACAAGCCGAAGAAGGTCCCGAAGACCAGGCCCAAGCTTACTCCCGAACTCCTGCTCTCTGCTGAGGGCATCGGCTACATTCTCCGTTACTTCCCCCGCAATTTCAAGTACCGTGGCCGTGGTCATGAGGTATTCGTTGTTTTCGATGTTTCTGTGGACTTGGTATTTTGATTTCTTGGTGTTCGCCTCAATTGGATTAATTTGGTGTCAAAATTGCTGGCCTTTTGATGCTTCTGATAAAACGATATGCAATTATATGCTACTTGAAATTAAATTTGGCTCTGGATCTTGATACGGGTCAAAGGTATTTTAGCATCAATTTGTGTTACATTCCAAGGCCGGTGCCTTATTTGGGCAAATGCGCAATAATAAGGGGACTGAAGGAGTTATATTCCATGTTTTGTTCAATGCCTTGACATTTCAAATGCAGCTTTCATGTCTCATGCCACCTAAGCTCATCTTTTAGGTGACTTCAGGTTTTCTTTACATTTCTGCCCATTTTCTGACCTAGTAGGGATTACAGAAATTTACATATTGTTTGGATTGAGACGGAGAGGGGGAAGGGAGGGGAAGAGAGGGGAAGGTAATGGAGGGGGAGGAAAGAAAAGGAAGATGATTTGTACTCACCTTATTTGGATATATTGTAAGAGGGGACGGAGGGGAAGGGAGGAGAACTATTAAAAATCTTTCCTTTCCCTCCTTTCTCCCATTTTGAGGGTGAATAAAAATGAGGGGAATGGGAGGGAATGAGGGTGAAGTGTTCCCCTCGGTTTCCCTTCCTTCCCCCTCATTTAATATTCCCAAACAAGGGGAGTAAGTGTTCATTAACATTCATTCTCCTCCCCTCCCCTTCTCTCCCCTCAACCCATAGTCTTGTTGAGGTTCTCCATGATGGTCCAGTTGCCTTAATCTTATTTAGTTTATGTCTGAGGAGGAAGATAGGAAAAATATAGATGGCTGAGGAGAGAAGAACTAGAAAGGGCGGAGAAAGATATGTCTGCAGGGGGAGGGGATAGAACTGTTTTTAAGAAAACATATAAGCTTCTGCACTGAGGTATTTTTCTTGGGCTTCAAGAAAACATAGTAGTTCAAGTATTTAAACAAGTTTTCCAATGAGTTCTGATCTGATGGTGTTCCAACCTCCCATCTGGGATCCCTTCTAAGTGGTCCACTAACACCTTGAACTTGTCCTCCAACCCAAAACATTCCAACTGGTTAGCTATGCTCATAAAAATCCAAAAGTCAATTTCGTGACAATGTCCATCTCATGTGGTTGTGAATCCTGGCATTTTAGTTAAAACCTATGGTCATAATATATAGAACTGCAATGGATATTCATTTTCCGTGTCACTGCTTAGATCACATATTAAAGAATCACTAGATTTGATTATGCCTATCATTTGGTGGGTTGAAGACATTTTCAATGTGATGGTATTCTGGGCAATAAATTTCAACTAATATGATTGTTTTTTTTGGTTTCATCATTTGATAAGATGGAGGTCCATACATGTGATTCTTTTGTCAGTTCATCAATGGTATTATTGTAATTGTATTTAGCTCCAACAATATAATAGGAAAAAGACACCGGATAATAAAGCAAAGAAGAAAGTAGACAAGAGGAAACTACAATGAGGAAGATAGGAAAAATATAGATGCTGCGGAGAGAAAGAACTAGAAAGAGACAAAGATATGTCTGCAGGCGGTGGGGATAGAAATAAGGGAAAAAGAGGCAGAGAAAGATAATTATAGATGGAAGAAAATGGGAAAGCAATAGTTTGAGGCATGAGGGAAGAGAATTGCAAGTGTATGATGTGGGGAAAGCTCTGAGGATAGAAAAATGAGAAACAAAGATAATAAAGTGATGTGAAAAAGAAATCCTAGGAGTATTAGGAGAGAGAATAATGTAGACCTAATCAAACTAAATTTACAACTAAATGTCTTGTCTAGGGCAGTGTTAGGAAAGGAAGTTTTGGTGCATGCACCCTTATCAACACCCTAGGTAGTTTCTGTTACAAACAAGATTTGAAGAGTTTAGCTGTCCAAATAAGACTTTTCTTTTTTCACGAGGAGATATATCTACCATGGCGAGAAAAGGGATTTTCAAATTTTAAAAGTTTCCCTCTCAAGAACAACTGAAGAAGAATCAGAAGAAAAACTTGGGTGCAATTCTTTCCTTTTTTAATAATTTTTTTCTTTGCTTAATAAAAAAACAACCTATTTGGGGTTATCTCCTTAAGTCCTTCTGTTGAGTCCTTGTTTCCTAATTAAGGAAAGCATACATTTAGAGGGTGACCACGGCTCTTGTATATATGGCAAGGTCTCTTGTGTGCTTTAAGTGGAAAAAAGAAAAATAACTGCTGAAGATGTTTGATTCTTCTAATTGAATATTGACCTGTACTGTATTGCATGTTCTCTTCTTGTTTCAAATCATATCTAGTCTCTAGTGAATTTCTTCCTGAGATGATGGTTGCGCTGCCCTTACTTGTGCCATTTCCTTGGATTTTCCCACTCAATCATGACGATAGTGCATGAGGTGCCGATGGAATTGGCCTTGCAAATGCTTTCTTGTCAATGATATATCCATTCATAGAAGTACTCCATAGGAAACTTCTGTTCAAACAACTGGATCAGCCTGAAGAATCAAGTTGAAGCAGGACACTGCATATTGACTTATTTAGATTAGTGTTGATCAACCTTTAAAGTCAGTCTATTCTTTTATGTAAAGCACTCTAGATGACAATGACCAACTATTTTGTCACACAGGCACCTATTTACTCTGGTGAGACTGGGGATAAACACATGCAACTTGTTCTTCTAGTGCTACTGCCTACAAATAAGATAATAGCTGAAGATATTTAGTTCTAATTCAACAAGAGTAATTTGTTTTTCACTTGAAAGAGATGCTTTTACCCAAGTCGTCTATGAGTACTTGTTTTGTTTCACATTTTCACTGCAATCAGATGCTTTCCTGAAAGCCGTTCTTCTAGTTATGCATCTATGCCTTGTCTTTGGGTGAAACCACATACATGCCTGTGATTATTTAACTGCAATTTTCAGTCAGGATGACTTGACGTATTAGATATATGCTGCAATAATTCAAGGCATCTGTGTACATGGCTTTGATTAGTCTTATCCCAGGTGCTTGTGAAAAAGTAAGAATTGTCCTCAGCATAATTCCATAACTGAGATTGTCTTTGGAATTTTTGGGGTTGATCGTGAAGGTAAACTCGGTTGTTGGAGAGAGATCTACGGTGCATCCCTTACACGGGCTTTTTAAGATGGAGAATACTCCAAAATGGGGCAATTCACAAAGTAATTAGTTGCTAGTGTAGTAACTTAGAAATTTGGGACACATATTACTTTTAGTATTCAAATGCTCCACTAGCTGGTAATGAATGTCCCTTCATGTAACCTGCTGTTTAAAAAATTTTAATGGTAAGAATATTTGCTTTTTAGAAGTCATTATTTAACAGGGATGTACAGGTGATTACCCTATACAACCCATATTAGTGGACATGGATACAGGATCGCTGGTTCATATTAAACATGTTCATCAGTTCTCGATATTATGATTCAAAAGTAATGTTCGAGTACAATTTTTGTTTTTATCCTTTTTTGCATTCATCGTTCCCTGATTATGTTCTGCAGGTTAGTGACTTGAGGAATGTCCTTCGTATGTATGCAGACTGGCACTCCCAGTTGCTTCCATATTTTCCATTTGATCAGTTTATCCACAAGGTGGAGGAAGTTGGGTCCTCAAGACATGTGAGGGTAGGCCGTGCTGCTTCTTTCTTCAGTTGGCTAGGATTTTGGTTATGTATTCATTCTGTTTTTCTAATTCATGTTTTGTTTTTGGAGGTTTTTCATATTAGACCTTGATTTCTTCCTGTTATCAAATCTGCATGAGGAACTCGATCAGGAGTAGAAGACAATCCTTTAACACGCAATTGCACACATTCACTGACAGTCCATGCGTGCTCTGATGTGTAGATGGTATGCTGTGCAGTTACTTTGAGTCTTTGACTATCAGCCCTAAAGAAACGACACATTTGCTTCTTTCGTAAGAAATATTAGTTTTAGAAGAGTGCAGGACCTTTATCAATTAGAGAGAGAATTCAGTCTTGCTACACAATTTTTCTCTGGATGCTTGTCGCATTTTGTTTCACTTCCCTGGAGCTCCAATTATGAGCATCCAGCCATGTGGCCATCTATCCTCTTTTGGCTCTTACCAATTCGGTTTTCCTTATTTTTCAGTATGCTTGGTAGCAACAAAAACCTAGGATATTGTTGCAAAAAAGGAAAAAATCAGTAGTACAAAATTCCTTTTTTTCCTTTGTTTCCTACATCCTGATTCCCTTTATATTTTTAGAATTGCATTGGAGAATTGAAAGAAAGAGTTGCTAATGGAGGGGACCCCATAAAGCTGAAAGAGTCAGCCGCTGAAAATGAAGCTGTGCATGACAAAGAAGGTATGATATTTTGCCCTGCAGGTCCATGTGAACATGCTTTCTGTCTATGCTAGCTTGTGCACTGGTTTAATCTGCTGCAATTATGAAAGCTTGAAATGTAGAGATAGAAATGAACATGGGGCTTGGTGAGGTTATGGTTGCTGAAATAAAGAATATGCATTGTAAGTGGTTTTGTTATGAATGTGATATGTCAAAGGCCACTTTGCTACTCTTCTTTCTGTGATATGAGGTGTCCAAATTTCTGACATTAATTTGTTCAAAGTAGTTATGATCTTGCCGTCAATGTCTAGCATACTGGGCTAGCTATATATTGGAACTGGACTTTTGGCCTGAGAAGCACCCTTTGCTTCTCCGTCTGGCTGATGGCATTAGTTAATTTGGGATCATCAACTTGAAACTGGCTGACAATATATTTTGCAACTCAGGCTGATAGGAATTTTGGAGAGATGGAGATAGAGATTACTGAATATTGAATGAATATTGAATTGAGCATAGAGATGCCATGATGTAGGATAAGAGTAAAGAATGGGTAAAAAGATTTAGGAAATTAGAATATTTTAATATTGGAGATCTTTTGTATTTTTTTATTATTTTCGTAGCTTATTTTTAAGCATATTTTAGGATAGTCAAAATAAGGATATTTAATGATATATTTATTAAGATTTAGTTTCCTAGTCTATTAGGATAATATTAGGTTATATGTTATTATCCTTTTCTAATTTATATCTTATTATTTAGGTTTCCTAATACTAGTTAGTCTCTTGGTTATATAAACCTCTTTATGTAATTGAAGAAGGTAGATTATAAATAAGAATTAATATTGAATTTAAGTGAAAGTTTATGTGTGAATTTTTTGGGTGTGGAAATCGCTTTAAGAGCGTCCTATATCAATTATTCCCCTTTGTAGGAATTACTATTAGAGTGTCCTACATCAATTTGGTATCAGAGCTATTTGATCTTAGCCTTGCCTCTTGTTTGTTTTTCGCATTTTGTCATCTTTCCCTCCACATCAGATTCTAGTTATTAAAAAAAAAAAAAAAAAAACTATCGCCCAAACCCTAACCCACATGCAACCCAGCCGACAACCACGGAACCACCACTAAGTTCACCACCCAGGTCTGCCAATCACCACTAGCTGTCTAGCCCCCCGTCCACTGTTGTCGTTGCCAACTAGGTTACTTGTCAAAATTCTTCTCTATAAATGCCATTTTTGTTCGCCTGTTGCTGTTTGCTGTTATTGTCAAGCAAACTACTGCATCTATGGCTTGGTGTGAAAAACAACATCGAGCTTTATTTGTGACCATCCATGACAAAGAACTCCCTGTTATGAAAAATCTTTTATACCAAGTTTTCTCCTCTTATGGGGAAGTGGAAAAGATTGCTAGATTCCAAACAATGGGTGATTTTCATGCTCGAGTGAATTTCTACTCACATGGGGATGTTGTTAATGCCTTTTGCAAGCTTCAAGGTTGTCAAATTTATGAAGGTTGTTGTAAATTAGATCTTTACTTTGCTAGTGAGGTCATATGTGGATGTAAGCCTTACATCCCTAGGTATATATTGGACTACAGACCTCCTAGAGCTCCGTTGATTCCCTGGAGAATTCCCACTAATGATTATGGAGTTCTATCTTCAAGGTGCTCCACAAGACCGCTGATTTGTTATTCAGATGAGAAACATCCCGCCTACTCTGATGCAAACTATAGGCGAGCATTCATTAAGGACGATAAGGAGAAAATCTTCGAAAAGGAGTCTAGCAAAGAAGTTGAGCTGACAAAACGCCACCAAGTCTTAGACACCAATGTTTCATGCCATGTGTTGTCCGATGATGAAAATCGTCATCTTCCTTAGGTTGGCTCTCAATCTTATGTGGATGAGACACTTAAAAAGGAATCATCCACTCTAGATCTTACTGATGAAGCTATTCTAAGGGAGGCTGATAAAGATGATGTCCAAGCGAATGAAGAGGATGTGCAAGTAGGGACGGATTTGGGCTGACTGACAGGAGAGATTAGAGTGACCCAAGGAGCTATTGCACACGTTGATCTTTTCATGCCTCAAGGCTTTTTTGAGAAGATTGAATGTCATTCGATGTTTACATGGTTACTATCATTGGAGAATATCTTGAGAAGTGAGATTCAACAAATCTACATTGAAGTCAAATCAATTTTAACTTCTTCATCTTCAATTCTGTTGCATGTCAAAACTCGAGGATGAGTTTTTTCCAAATAGGGGAGAATGATGCAGGATAAGAGTAAAGAATGGGTAAAAAGATTTAGGAAATTAGGATATTTTGATATTGGAGATCTTTTGTATTTTTTTACTATTTTCGTAGCTTATTTTTAAGCATATTTTAGGATATCCAAAATAAGGATATTTAGTGATATTTTATGAAGATTTAGTTTCCTAGTTTGTTAGGATAATATTAGGTTCTATATTTTTATCCTTTTCTCGTTTATATCTTATTATTTAGGTTTTCTAATACTAGTTAGCATCTTGGTTATATAAACCCCTTTACGTAACTGAAGGGAGATTATGAATAAGAATTAATATTGAATTTAAGTGAAAGTTCATGTATGATTTTTCTCGACGTGGGAATTGCTCTTAGAGCGTCCTACATCTATTATTCCCCTTTGTAGGAATTGCTCTTAGAGTGTCCTACATGCCAAAATTGCCATCTTGTTCCCTCTAAACATCCCCTTCTTCTCTCTTTCTCTCTAGATTTCCTACGCTTCTCCTTTCCCTCTGCCTTATCTCTTTCAGTTTGGTCCTGGGGCATTCTTTTTCTCTTTCACATATCCATGTTTTGCCATATAGTGGATCTGGAGCAAGTACTCAAGATAGGTTCCAAAATGTTTCTGTAGCTCACCTACAATTTCGAATGGCCGTCTCTCCATCACATCACAGCTTACAATAATAATCTAATACAACCTAACCCAAGACAAAACCCTGATTTCCTGCCCTAGAATGGTGTAGAGAGTTATGTAAGCAACCTTATCTTTATATTGCAGACTGCAGAGAGGCTGTCCCATCTGCTTTTTGGTGTTTGATCTTTTGACTTGCTGAACATCTTATGCCAACATCTTACTGAATGTCTAACGCACATAGTACAAGAATCTTTTAGCACTTAATATTCACATAGTAAAGTAGAAATTGTGCAAGACACTTGAATATGCCATTTTCTTTGTAAGCAAGTATATCATCTTGAGAACTCGCCACAATGCTCATAACAAGGTTGGTGGAAACTAGTGTTTACTAGTTTGTCAAATTGCAAGGAAATTGTTCAATCAACTTAAAACCATCATGATGGACGGGAGATTGCTTTAACTCCAATGTAATTTGAAATGATCTATAGAATCTTAAATGCAGCACATATTTTGGGGAATCTCTTGCTGAGAAATTGGACAAGGAAAATAAATGAGAGGAAGACTTCTCTTTAGGGGAGGGAGAGGAAGTACACTACCTTTTTTTGTTGGGGGGGTGGATTGGGTATCAATCTATGGGTGTCTCTGATTGGTGGGTTCAGCTTCCAGGAAGAAGAAACAAATAGTAACTGGTAACGCCAGCTTCATCGGTCACTATGACGAAGGTTGTAATGCTAGGACCCTATTCCAAAATTGTAACACACCATACTGCATTGAAAGTTGAAAAAAAAGTCAGAACATGGATGCTAAGATGCTTGCAAGACAATGGCCTTGCCAATGCACAAGATTTTGAGTTCACACATACAGTATGACTAAAGTATAATGTTTCATCTGCAATAAACCTACTTTGTGAGCAGAAGAAACAGAAGTGAAAAACCATGAGTGCCAGTATGCATCCAAGGTAATAGCTTAAAATTGTGCAGACTGTTTTTGTTGCCTAGTAATCCAATGGAACACTTAGAATGCATTGTGTGATGTGGGCTGCCTGGTGTGAAGCAGTTGACCTTGTTCCATCCTTAGCCTTACCGATGCTTATTTCTGTCTTAGAGTTCTCTAGTGAAGGCTCTTGATACTATAACAACAACAATAACAACTCCCAGTGTGGGTCCCGCTTCCGCGGGTTTGGGGAGATGCAGATGTAGGCAACCTTACCTCTACCGGCAATCCTGCCCGTAGAGAGGCTGATTCCAAGAGACCCACAAAAATCAGATTTTGTGAAAACTTTTCATAGAAGAAGGATTTTGTGAAGACATTTTATAGAAAACATTTTGCGAAAACCTTTTTTATGGAAAATATTTTATGGAGAAAAACTAAGGATAAGTCGTAGGGAATGAATTAAAAAATACGAAAAAATCAGGCAGCAGTAACTGTGTAACTATAAGTGCAACAAGACAGAGGGAGCTACTATACCTTAACAAACCGAGGTAGGCAAACAATGTCTCTTCCCAGATGCATGAACTACCTGCATGCAAACAGAACATACGGAAAAAAAAAACCAACAACCAAACCCACTCTACTGCAACCACCTGACCAACTACGAGGCTAACTCTCTGCGATCTAAGATCTTAATCCTATCCCGCCACAGTCTCCTATCCTGAGCCATGTCCTCCGTTAACCCTACAACTTTCAAATCCTCTCTAATCACACACACACACACGCATGCACGCACTTAGCTAAGTGAAGGCTCTTGATACTGTGGGTGCTAATTGGAACTTAGGAGCATAAGAAACTCAGGCCATATTTTTTCTTGTATCATTAAAGCGATTGAAGTCCTTATGTAGAATGGAGACATTTTGGTGCTCAAAGTAAGTCCTAATGTACACACACGCGTGCACACACACACACACACACACACGCACGCACGCACGCACTTAGCTTTAAGAAGCTGAAGTTTGACTTCAGTTGTGGATCTTCACGAGCTTGCTTAGTGAAGCCCCCCCTTCTTTTTTTTGGGGGGGGGGGGGATGTTTGTAACGAGATGTGGGTCTTAAAAAGTCTGTACCTCTGTCTTTATAACAGACAAAAGCGTTCTTGAGATGAGCCATTGGTACGGTTCAGTTTAGAATATTGCTTACCAATTTTGATTATTTTGATATTTGTTTCAGGTATCTCCACATCTGAAGTGCCTAATCATGAGGAGCCTACTTATCACAACGAAGACTTGGCTTTCAATGGCAATGATTCTGAGGACATGCAGGAAGATATTCTCAATGAAATATTTGACAAGACTGTTGAAGTAAGCCTTCCAGTGCTTTCATGGTTTCATTTCCTAGATTTTAGCGGCTATTTCTTTGTACATATTGCAGCATTAACTGTGTACATGTGGCGTCTGCAAGGCATGATTCCTGAGGCAACTACTTTGTGGGTGGGTGTAAAGATAGCCTTTAATAGTTGTAGGCATAATGGGAAAAAGAGGCCAAAGAAATAAACCTGCATAATGTGAGCATCATTGAAATGCATATTAAGTTTAACAAAGGGGTACATAATGCTAGATTTTTTGGATCTCTGGCCGAGAATCCAGGAATCAGCTTATTCACAGTGCAAGTTGTGATTGCTTAGTGAGTGGCCTGGCTTGGTTCTAGCTACGTCAAAATAGGTGGCTGGCCCATTGAGTCTATTGGCGTCACTCAGAGTGGCCTTGCAAATCTAGCAATTAGAGCCTAGTGCACCTTGATGTTGAGGCAGGTCAATGACCCTTAACAAAATTTATTGAAATCCTTGTTCACAAACAGGTCGTAGTATAGTTGGCATGCAGATCATACTAGTGCTTTGCAGTGTAAGGATTGCACCATCATTTTGGCTCTGCTCATAGAAATTCTCTAGGCTTGCCATGAGCTAAACTGTGAGGTCATCAGACAGAAATGTTCCAATTGCGACCACTAAATACAATTTTGTAGAACTGTTGAGGTGTATAAAGGGGCAAAATGATTGTAAATAGAACTATATTTGCTAACAACGCTAATGCAAGTTTCTTGTTTTCACAACAGGAAGCTTCAAACCCAGTGCAACATAAAATTGTAAATTCTGGCATGCCTCCAACTGAAGAGGCTATGAAAAATTCAGGACCAATAGTAGATGACAGAGGTGGAATTTCGGATCCAGTTCAGATTACTCGGGAACAAAAAGCACTCATGGAAGCTAAGAGACTGAAGGCACTCGAGAGAGCTGTTGCTCGCTCTCGCCTGCTTTCTTCTTGAACCTCCTTGTGTTTCTTTCCGTTCTTTTTCAGTCAGATTCCCTTCTGTTCATCGTGGTTGTGCTACTGCATCTTTGTAAAACCCAGAATTCCAATGGAGGGTAAAAGGGCCTTTCATTTGATATATTTGCACTCATTCTAGGTTAAAGTTCAAGTATAATGTTCTTATTTACAAAACTAGGATTTCTTTGAGTTACATGATCCAACCAGGGGTGAACTTATTTGTGTTTTGTTTTGTAGGAATGAGAATGTGAATTAGCATTCAAAATTGACACACGTGTAATGTGAATACTTTCTCCTACATTTTGTTAATCGCCATTTAGAAATTGTTACCAACTACTTAATCAAACAAATCTAATTGGGAAGTTGGAACTATATAACATGTGCTAATGTATTTCTTTGGAAGGTTACAGGAGTGTCTGTATATCATGATAAGGTGAAGCATAATATTGTAAGCTAAATCAATAAACCAAGGTATATTTGTGTAAAATCAAATATTTTCCTTTCAAATGTATAGTCATTAAAAGAAAGAATATACACAATAGATCATTTTATTTAAGGGAAAGATTTTTACTGCATTACTTGATTTATTTTAGTTTTCTTCATACATTACAATTTTATGCAACTTTCTCTTAATTACCAATCTCGTCATGACTTGAATATTCTAAGAATAACAATCAAACCCCTTATAGGAACTTATTCTTCTTTTTATTAGCAAATTAATTAAGAAATCTTATTCTAATGATCTAATTAATGTCTACTTAATTTGTCCAGTGATCGCTTATGACTTTTATTAACTCCATCTCACATTCTCACGATTCCTTAAAATGCCAAAACAGTAAAATATGTGTATCAAAAATGATTCCTTAATCTTGCAATCTAAACTAAAATAATTCAGTTGGTCTATAAGCACAAACAGTCGGACACCGAATGCGACACAAACTCCAACCCGTCAACGTTTCCTTTCATCATGGATTAATTAAAATAAGCGACAAAGTGTAGGGTATTGGCGGCACAACACATCTTTGGCACATGCAGCAGTTGAAAGGTCTGCTCCATTGAAGAATTTGGCAGCATATGAGAGTAATTCTTCAAATTTGCAATATTTTCTTTTTCCTAATAAAAAATTCCAATTAAGCTTTTCATCCGTTGTCAATAATTTAGTGCATGTATAACTAGTATTGCATTATGAAATAGACATACACAATATATATTGACATCGATATTCATCTAGTGTATTCATTGGCTATCAATTCTTTGGACCTTCCTGTAAGTTGGCTATGTTGTATGCTCAATTTGATTTCTTAATTTCACTTCATAAATTGACCTAAAATTCTAGCATGATTTCTCCTCTGTTTTCTAAAAAGGGTATGATTTCACTAATTTTTCAAATTTTCTTTTCGAAACCATCATTAATATCAATTTCTTCAATTGATTACAGAATTATGGAAGCATATAAGGAACAAGATAATGAGCACTGGTTAGCAAGTTCAGAGGACGAAAATAGTATTGATTCAGGACACATGGATGAGATCTCACATCGTGCGAACACGGACAAAACAAATCGAGATGACCCAAAATTGGCAAACATCACATGCGATAAGACAATTCAAAGACCAGAAATTGGAATGTTGTTTAAAACCTTCGATGAACTCATTTGTTACTATAAAAGTTATGCAAAGCAAGAAGGCTTTGGAATAGCCAAGAGGCCGTCAACAAAAAAGGGAATAGGGACATCAAGATACCAAACTATTGTGTGCAATTAAGTTGGGAAGCACGTTCGAGAGGGAAAAACATCCTCCAACTACGACCAATATCAAAGACAAATTGCAAGGCTAGAACCAATGTTGTTGCTTGTGCTTCTGGTGGTTGGAAAATAAACAGTCTGGAGCTTAATCACAACCACAGCATGAGTCCCAGTAAAGCAAAATTTTACTCCTGTCGTCGAACGATTAGCGTAACTGTAAGAAGACGACTTCAACTTAATGATGATGCAGGCATTCGCTTGAATAAAAGTTATAATACTTTTCTTGTCAAGGCAGGTGGACATGAAATATGCCGTTTTTAGAGAAAGATGCACGAAATTATATCCAAAAGAAGAGGCAACTACGACTTCAAGAAGGAGATGCAGAAGCAATGTGCAAATACTTCGTTAAGATGCAGGCAAGTGATTTAAATTTCTTCTATGTGATAGGTCTTGGTCAAGATGGTTGATTAAGGAATGTTTTTTGGGCTGATGCTAGAAGTAGAGCAGCATATGAGGAATTTGGCGATGTTTTGACTTTCAACATGACATATTTAGTAGATAAATATGACATGCCGTTGGCCCCCTTTGTTCGGGTAAATCATCATGGTCAGTCAATCTTATTTGTGTTGTGGTTTAAAATATTATGAGGATGCAGAGATATTTATTTGGTTATTTGAATCATGGCTATCATGCATGAAGGGTCGTGCTCCCAATGCAATTATTACTGATCAAGATAAAGCTATGTAAAAGGCTATTGAGCATGTTTTCCGGAATACTCGACATCGTAGATGCTTTTGGCATATTATGAAAAAGATTCCAAAAAAGTTAAGTGCTTATAGAGATTACCAAGCAATAAAATTTGCTTTTAAAGCATTAGTATAAGACTCCCTTAGAATTTGAAGAAGGATGGGATAGCATGATTGATAACTTTCACCTTCATCGAAGTGAATGGTTGTAAGCATTGTATGATATATGGCATCATTGGGTCCCTGCATATATTAAAGACTGCTTTTGGGCTGGAATGCCTGTTACGCAAAGAAGTGAGAGTATGAATGCTTTCTTTGACAGATATGTAAATTCCAAAGCAATGCTGAAGCAATTTGTGGATCAATATGAGAATACGTTGCGTAGTAAAGTGGAAAAAGAGAGAAAGTTAGAATTTGATTCTTATAATTCTTGTATTCCATGTATAACCCACTTTAACATAGAGAAACAAATTCAAAAAGCCTATACTACTTCAAAATTTCAAGAGTTCCAAGAGGAGTTGAAGTGCGGAAAACTATATTGTGAATTATCTCTTTTGAATGAAGAAGGTTTCCATGTTCAGTATCAAGTGCGCGAGGACACCATGCATGAAGAACGGAGAAAGGAGATATTGTTTAATGTGCAACTAAACCAAGAGGATAACGATGTTAAGTGGAATTGTCATTTGTTTAAGATTAGAGGAATATCATGTAGGCATGCCATTGCTGTTCTGCTCCACCATAAAGTTTATTGTGCTTCATCAAGATACATTTTGGATAGATGGAGAAAGGATCTCAAGCGTTGTCATACAAAAGTGAAAGTTAATTATATTGATTGGGATAAATGTATTGAAATGTTGTGGTTCGATGAAATACATGAATCATTTAGTGAGGTTGCTACCCTAGTAGCTGATTTTGAAATCAAGTTTTAGAAAATCATGGATGACATACAAAGATTAAAGATAGAGATCACGAGTTGTGATGGAGTTGACCATGAAGGTAACACATTATTACTTTGCACATCTAGTTCTTTATTTTTTATAGAAAAATGATTGTATTTAATAGAGAACAGGATGATAACATGATTATTGTTTTCCACACTAATAGGTACAAGCAGCCATAAAGGATAGGATGGTAGTGGTGGAACCCACATTTCTCAAAATAAAGAACACAGTCCTGTGCATGATCCTATAATTGTTAAATGGAAAGCTCGTCCGCATGAGCAACAATTGAAATCTATTGTCGATAAAGTAGTTCAAAAGAAAAAAGAAGTGGTAAAAGCACTGACCAACAAGTTGGGTTAAGTCAAGAGAAACAAAAGGTAATGATTTTATTTTGCAAATTTTAGGCAGAAATAACATGGTCTATGCTTATTTTCTTAAAGCATTTTATTATATAACTTTAGGTTCCAATGTCTAGCGAAGACTTGACAACTAGCAATGATATGAGTTTGTCTTTACTTACACAAAGAGAAGGTCAAACACAACATAATTTAGTAGCTAGCCCTTTTGAAGCGCATAGCACAGCTCCGATGGTATATTTTGGACCTAATCAAAACTCGTGTGTATCACAACCATGGAATGTAAGATGATCCAAATGATTAATTTTCTTTGAGATTATCTAAATTATTAATTTTCTTTGATCGTTCTGTTTTGGTTGAAAATTTATTATATTTTATTTTATAGGTCATAAGGCCTATAATTTATGCAAATACAAAAAACACTTTAACATTTTTACAGGTATGAAGAAGTCTTTTTAATTATACATACCCATGCAACATATATCTCATCATTGTCTAATTGTGCTTTGATGATCAATTGATATATGGGGTAGCATTATCCAAGCAATCTAAGTGATTGGGGATATTTAGCATCCCTATCAAGTAATGCAACTCTAGAGACAATGAGTTTGGACGCCACACCCCCTCAATTCATGCAGTTTCCACTGAATCAGAGTAATGATAAAAGTGACAATTCAAATTGTTTATCCAGGTAGTAATCTGGTATGAACTAGTTAATTCTTGTTATTAAACTAAATCGTATATTTCACAGGTTTCCCTAAGGATGGCGAAAAAGGAGAAGTTTTCTTTCTACTGTTTTAGTTCCTCCTAAGGTAGAAGACTATATGAGAAGATTCAATATCTTAGAAAATAGGATTTAGAATAACATTGGTTTTGGTGTGCACTATGAAGCCGCTCACTTTAGATGTGTAGCGATTATTGACTATGAGTAACAAGTTGAAACTTTTTGACATTAGATGACTTAACAGTCACTTTGTTTAACTTCTTTATAGCATCATGAAATTATGTTATTAGAGTTGGTGATTGTTTAATATTGCTAAGTTGGTTTTATAGTAAGGGACATCAATTACATGTTCTGAAAAAACAAAAATTGTCAGGAGTCTTAAGCATAGGACTTTGAAGATAAGCAAATTGATTTTACAACCAAAGATTATTGTTTCAAGCAATGACATTCATAGTAAAAGAGACAGAGTAACAAAGAAAGACAGTTATACCAGTTGTGAAGGTAGGGATACAAACTCATTTGGGTTTAAATTTGGTGCACTAACAATCCATACTTGAATCAATCTTATTCCATGCACAACACAGAAAAATCTCGACAACTAAATATACCTCAAGATTGACACCATGCCCTTTTCAAAGTTTTCCTGTCCACCCTTCCCAACCAAAGAAAAAGGAGATAAAAAACCTAAAGTAGAGATAGACCGATAAGGATAAGCAAGTAACCTCCAGGTCGATACCCAATCTGAACCTTCAATACTATCCCTCCAGTATCTTTCGCCATGGCTACTATGGTTGTCTCGAGCCTCAATCGTTCACTGGAAATAATGGAGGACAAGGCATTGAATTTTTTTGGGCAATAAATTGAGCTTAGTTTAAAAGAAGAAGGAGATAGAGCCACCATTGATGGGAATGAAGATAGAAGGACTAAAGGGGCAAATGTTTAGTTAGAAAATAAACCAGTGATCAGAACCAAACACCTCACAATTAATACTAGATTGCTGATTTGAACATGCACGGAATTTATTTCCTTCAACTCCAAAAATCATTCAATTTCTACAATCAAGAGCATCTAATGTCTACAATCAAGAGCAACTAAACTCAAGATTGACACGCAATCTGAACCTTCAACACTAACTATCCAATATCTTCCGCCGTGGCTGCTCTGACCGTCTCGAATCTCGACCGTTCACTGGAAATAATGGAGGACAGGACATTGCGATTTTTTGGGCAATAAATTGAGTATAAGTTTAAAAGAACAAGGAGATAGAGCCACCATTGATGGGAATGAAGATTGAAGAACTAGGAATGGAGCAAATGTTTGGAATTGACCAGAGCAAAGGAGAAAATGAAAACCCAATTAGTGGAGAGAGAGGGGGTGGCTGAGGACTAGGAAGGTTCGAGGAGGGTATCAACACTCTTTTTTAGTTTTTAGGATTAAAAAAATTAAAAAATTAGTGGGTTAGCTGTTGGTGTACTAGTTCATTCCTCGGCATTTGTGTAATTAGAATTTTTGAAAATAAATTGTGTATACTTATATCCATATCTTCTCCATTCTCTTTTTACTTTGATTTTCCCTACCTTTTTATCACTGTGTCATCTTTTTATTTCAAGTTGCTTAATCCTTGCAAATCAATGAAGTGAGTGAATGAAAATCAAAATCAAAAAGTTGCTCAAATAATACTTGAAGTAAGTTGGGGTGAAGGAAAAAGAAAAAAGGGGGGGGGGGTGGTCAGAGGCTCCACAATAATTGGCATCAAATGCTTATGGGGATTCCCATTGTTGCTCAATTCCAAGATCTGAAGGGGAAAAAAACAACCAAACCAAACCCATGAATTCATTTTTATAGCTTCTCTTCTTACAGAAACCAGCACAGCACAGCATTTCTCAATTCTCTCTCTCTCCCTGTCTCTCTCTCCATCCACCCACCTACCTTTTTGGTGCCTTTCTGGGTCTTCTCATTGGCTGATACCGTTTTGAGAAAGTTAGAGAGAGAAAATTAAAGTTAGCGTTGGTGCTTGTTTGTGGGTATTTCTCTGGGATAAAGCAGACGCCAACCACAGCCAATCAGGGCCAGGTTTACATGCATTTGTGAAGGTATCTTCTTTCTCTCTCTTTTTCTCTTGATTTCTCATGTTTGGCATTAGTTAGAGTTTTGCTTCTATTGATATTCTTACATCGGTTTTGATACAAGTTGAAGTTGTTGCGAGAAACCAGTTATCTGAATTGAAGTTTTGGTGTCTGTTGAGCTGATTTTTGTTTTATTTGGGTATTCTTTGCTTAATCCAAGTAATTATATTGAGCTACTTAAGCTCAAGTTTTTCTGGTGTGAAGTGGGTTTTCAATTCTTTGTACTTTATGTCTTTTAGGGATTTAATTTCACATGTTTTGATTGCTGTTTAGTACTCTGAGTTGACAATTATGAGTTTCTCGGACTGTAAGAGTTGGGATTTTTGAGTACTTCTTGTTTCAGAAGTTGACTGAAGCATTCTCTGTTTCTTTGTTGTAGGTGGAGACTTGAGTTAATGTGACATTGTAAAGTACTATCTTTTCCTTCTTAGTGGGGTGGAGGGCTTGTAAATTTGGGGGCCAGGGTCAGTAGAAGTCTATAGAGATGGCAACCGAGCCAAACTTGAGCTTTCACCAAGAACAGACACTAGGGTCTGCTTTAAATCGGCATGCTATATCGTTTCAATCTGGGGCTGTGAATAGCACGTCAGAGAGGATCCCTAACCCTATGGGCAACTATTATGGAATGGGTAGTAATTCCGGAAATCTGATGTTTTGTGAGAACTCCAATATCATTAGTACCAGCAGTCCTGGCACAACTGCAGCAGGAAACTCTTCCGATGCCCTCCTTTTAAATTCAGTTCCTGGGCTAAAGCATGATGCCGAGCTGGCTGTTGAGTGGACTGAGGAGGAACAATTCAAATTGGAGGAGGGCCTTGTCAAGTGAGTATTATCTTCCCAAATTTCATGTTTAGTTGTTGAGAACAAAATTTTGCAATTTTATGTCTATGTTATCTCTATATTTTCTGGTCTTATCATATTTGATCCCAACCTTTAGTTTAGTTCTGTATAGTGTTCCTTGTTTTTGAAGTCCAGCTCTGGTAAACCTTTTCATCAAATAGTAGCTAGTTTTCCCCTCTAGCTATGGGGAAATGAGAATTTTCCTTTGCTCGACAACTTTTTATTTGTGAAGTTAATTCAACAAGGTGCTGCAGAAAAGACAAAAAACAGTAGTAAAAATAGATACTGTAAGAACATTGCTCCCTTGTCTTGAATTTCCTTTCCTTTTTGTTGAGGCTTTCTCGGAGATGGATTACTGCCTTTCCTGGCATGTTGATCATGGATTTAGGTAGCCCCCACCACCTCCAACACCCTTTTTGGCTTAACCTGTACTATGCTAGTGTGCTTCACCTCTTTATGGTATGATTGATAAATTCCTTTGGTGGAAACTGAAAATTTCTCTTTCTAACATGTAACCTGTTGAAGAACTCTTCAGGTTGAAGAAACAAGGAAAGCAAACCTTTTAATCCCTTCCTTGATTTCTTTTTTATCTCTTCGCCTGTGTTAAACATGAGAATCTTCTCCAAAATGTGTTCCTTCTGCAATCTGCTATATATGTTATTAACTGCTAGCCTGAAGCGTGAACTTTACCCATTCAATCTTTTGTCGTAAGTGGTGAGATTTTAATATTAACCAGCCTTGTAATGTTTATATGTCAATATCAGGTTTAAGGAGGAGCCTAGCATCATGAGGTACATTAAAATTGCTGCGACACTGCGAGACAAAACTGTACGTGATGTTGCCCTCAGGTGTAGATGGATGATGGTGAGCTGTCTGTTCTTTAGCATCATTATTAATCGCTTACCACCAATTCTTTCCAATTTGAGATGGAAGATCAAAACTAACGTGCTTTATGATATCCTCCAAAATTGAGGACTTGTTCAATTCCTATGAAAGTATGATATTTGATAATGGGCTTAAAAAATTAGGAATTTTAGGATGAAATCTTCAATCTTTCATCTCCTGCAACCCCGCATATTTATTTTGAACTTAGGGTTGTACGATAGGTATTTGGAGAACTATGATATTCAGTTTGTTATTGAGAATCAGTATACATATTTACTGGTCATATTAAACATAGGTTGAGACACATGTGCATAAATCTTTTGGAATCAACCTCTCTACGGGCAGGGATGCCTGTAGAGGTAAGGTTGTCTATATCTGGATCTCCCCATATCCCGCGAAAGCGGGACCCTCACTGGAAGTTGGTGTGGTTGAGACACGTGCATAAATCAAAGCAAATAGCTTCATTTTTTGTTAAGGAGCAAACCCAGCAATGAGAAGCATATGTGGTCCTAAACTAGTGCTCTTTTCTTCTTCCTTTGCATAGAAGGGACTTATTTCATATTTTCATTGTGCTAATGTTGATAGTTGATACAAGATGCAAGGAAACCTAAGTTAAGTGCTTAGTTTTAAAAAGCGTGCCTAATCTAATTCAGGCATGAGTCTCAAACTTTATTGGCTCGATATCTTGAGGTGACAAAATTTGTATTTGCTCATTGAGTCGTGTCTCTCTAGTGAATGATAGAGAGAGATGGTAAAACTATAAATTTCCCTCAAATTGATACTCACCTGTTGCAACTTCAAGCAATCAATCAATCATCTGAAACTTCTTCAAGTTAATCTCAAAATATTAGACTGCAGTTAATTTAAATGTTCATTCATCAATTGCTAGTACGACAACTGATAGGTGAGCCTTCGACATATCCGAAGAAGATAACAGATGATTTCATCAAGTTGTTTATTTGCTTATATCCCCCCCCCCGCCCAAAAAAAAGTTCAGAACTTTTCTATTAAGTAAGATTATAATAATTATTTACCAACAATTAATTTAAACCTTCATTTCTCAATCACTAGATGGGGGTTTAGTTGCATGCAGCCCATGTTACTTGGTCTTGGGTACGGGTGTCCGATATGGATACATGTCCAAGTGTCAGACTTTGCTGTTTTCAAGAAAATTTGTAGATTTTGATTGTAATTTGAAGTGTTGAGCATCATACCCTTGTTTGAGTGTTGAGGATTCGACATGGGTATAGTAGGGTAAAATGAAGAGCCGGAGTAACATAGCATGCAGCCCCTGAATCTCAATGTCAGGGATGTGTTGGTGGTTTGGAGTAGAAGGTTGAAGAAGAGCTTTGTTCTTCGAGTTTGTAAGATGATCCCATTAGCTATTTAGTGGAGTATACAGAAGGAAAGGAATCGATAGATTTTTAGGGGAGGCTATGTTCTATCAAGAATTCAGGCGTAACTTTTGATATTATTGTATAGTTGGAGTCAAGCTCCCAACTATAGTACAAAGTTGGCTTTCTGGATTTTGCAAATCAGATTCTTTTGGAGGGCTTGAGGTCATGGTTATTTTCGTAGTTGCCCCTTTCTACGGTGCTGAGAAAGGGCGTTGTTGCAGTATATTATACAATCTAAAGTCTGAAATATAATATTTTGAGGATCAATAGGACTATAGCAGCATATAGTCATTTGGCAGTCCTAGACCTTCTTGCCAAAATTGCAATTTGGGTGTCCAAGAGGCTTTAACCAATCTACTACCTAAACATCATAAGATATCCTAAACATCTTCCTATGCAATTGAGATAAGTATGATGTGTTTATTGGCACCATATTATAGATTTTGAAACATAATCCAAAAGAACCCTAAAAAGGGCTTTACAGTGCTGTAAAATACACTTTACCCATATAGAGTGGTAGTTGTAGTTTGACGACTAGTTTCATATACCCCCTCCCCCCCCTCCCCCCACAAAAACAAAAAAAAGAATCTCAGAAACCACGCACTATTGGCTTCATTTTGAGGGTTTGCAGGAGGGTTTGTGTATTCTACCTCCAAAACCTCTTATGATGTTCTGGATACCAATCCTAAAGAATTTCAGCAAGCATAGTGGCTTCATTTGTACCATCTTGTAGATTTCAAAATGATTGGAAAACCCCCATGAATGGGCATTAGGGTCATATACAATGCACTTTAAACTGTTTAAAATGGTAGAAAACTATCCTAAAGTATTTTTGAGTCTTAGTTTAAGATGTAGTAATGATTTGGCAAATTTTGTACATTTTTTCCAAAAATCTCTGAAAAAAGAACATTGAAAACATTTTTCCAAAAATCTCCAAAATCATGTATATTAGAGTTTTTTCCCGAGTTTTTCAGAGGCTTTGACAATGCAACATTTGCAATGCATTAGAAGGTTCTATATATCCCTCCCCTTGTAGATGTGAAACCAAGATACTGAGATGTGATATTGGAGCAGCGTAAAAATTGGAATCATGGTAGCATGCAGTACCCTTAAACTATGCATTAGGGACCTGATATACTATTTGTTACCGTGGTATTTATTATCAATGTGCTTTATGTTGCTTCCCGTGACATTCTGCTTGTCCAGCACTTCACCATCTTGGCCCAGGTAATTTGAGTGTGCATATCATTAGTCCCTCTATCATCCTGGGACCTTTCTCAAACATCCCAAATCAGTGTGAAAGTATAAGCTGTGTAATACCTGCCACAACCTCCTATTGAGTAAGAAGCAGAATATGGAAAGTCAAGGTTTGTTGGCAGCTGATGCCTGATGCTGTATAATGTTCAGTTTGTTAGCCAATTGATTCATTACAAGGAATGGAAGGTGTCACACACTCACACCATTTAACAGAACTACTACTCCTTTGTGCTAGTCACCAAAAATATTTCATTTGGTCTATCGGTATGTGTGCTTAAAATGAAGATTTAATGCACATGAGGTTCCTCTAATGGACATTGTATCTATTGATTGATAGAGATTCTGATATGCCATTGTGCCCCCAATAGATGGGATGCAATACCTTCAATTGTTGTGGAAACAATTTATTATGTGTACATTGTAATCTTTTTAGTGTAATTTGATATCTATTGGTTCATAAGGGGGGAAAAAATTGAACTTACTGATTGGATTTCTACAGAAAAAAAGGAGGAAACAGGAGGAATCGTACTTGGGAAGGAAAGGAAATTACAGAAAGGTAATAATTGTGTTTGTATTGGGTTCTATTTTCATTTCCCTTCTGATACTAATGATGGAGTGCTTATGCTGATGTTTCTGCGTGCTAGTGCCTCGCATAATGACTTTATTCCAACTGCAAAGTGTTTGTAGCTATGGCTTCTGTTTCTGTTGGCATCTTGCCTTTTGAACTTTGTTTTTTGCAATCTAAAATTTTTTCAGATTCTTATTTTGTCAAGTCTTGCACTTTGCTTGTTCAGAGATGCTCTCATCTTTTGGCGCCCCCCCCCCCAAAATGCGGGGCCTTTGAGCCCCTCTCTTGTCATTGTGACCTCAGATGTGTAGCTTATTAAAGCATCTACTTGATGCTTCTTTTTACCTCTTTGCTCTGCAACTTGTGCTTGGGTATTCCCTATAATTGCCATAATCATCTTGTTGCCCTGGTTGCTATGTTCTAACTCGTGTATTCTATTTCTGGTTGGCTACTAGCAAACTGTCTGCTAAATCCCTCATTATTTTTAAATTCAATGGCATTCCACCTTTTTGTACTATTCCCTGTGATAAGATTGTTGACCTGACCCTCCACCCCTCGCCCTAAGCGTATCCGTGCCATGGTCCTACTACCTACAGTCCCCCCCCCCCCAAAAAAAAAAAAAAAGATGATTAGATGATGCATGACAGATGGCTTATTGCAGCCGTAAATTATTTCACTTCCACTTTATCCCCCCCCCCCAAAAAAAACCCAAAAAAAGGGAGAAGGGAACAAAAATAGCGGGGAAAAAAAGAAAGAAAAAAGATTAAATGATGTAGGCTGCTTAGTTAAGATTTGCTACCGAAGGATTGACACGCTAAGATTTTAAGCTTGAAGCGCCAGCCAAACTTTTTTTTTTTTTTTTGGGGGGGGGGGGGATTTCAAACAGGATTACTCTGCACTTTTGGCCACCAGTATCATGTTCTCTCTTGTAATTTCAATTTAACGCCTTTAGGACCAGTCATATACAGCACAATGTACTGAAGGTCGTTCTTTTCCAGGACAAGTCTGTGGAATCTTCTTCAAACATTAGCTTGCCTTCAGCTTCATTGCCAAACACAGCTGCATGTTCTTTTCCGACAAATCAAATGGACCACAATCAGCGTGTCAGATGTCAAGGTGTGGTTCTTGGTTTCTTTCCAACCCTACGTCTGATGTTACTTTGTTTGAACGGCAAAATTTTCACCTTACTTTTTCAAGATAATTTGTTACAGAACAGTGCTCTGTCCAATTTTGTTGAAATATGTAAGTTTATAATGTATCTTTTCCCTCATCATTGTCCTTGCTGTTGTTGGCCATTACTTGTTTGGCATACTTTGTATCGATGTCATTTCTTTCCTATTGGTTGTTAACATTTAAGGAAAACGTGACCGGGGGTTAATCTGGTCAGTTCTTATTAGGCCCTGATCTGATGGACTTTGGAATTTGGACTGTTGCTGTTTCCTTTCTATGACTGGATTAATGAGTGCATTTTTAGTGTTCAAGTGCAAAAAGGCCTAAAATTGATTTAGCCTGAGTAGAATCCTTTCCACGGTGAATATGTCTCAATGGGACCAGCAAGTTGAGAATCATATCTTTGCCTTACTATTCCAATTCATAAAAGTTCATTTTCTTTTTTGCACTTTGAACATCTGTCTGAGTGGCTGGTACAGCCATCTTTATAGCTTTTGAAAATGTTGCTTTTGTGCTAGTCCTTAATTAGCTTAC
Source organism: Carnegiea gigantea (assembly GCA_029747015.1). Taxonomy (NCBI): domain Eukaryota; kingdom Viridiplantae; phylum Streptophyta; class Magnoliopsida; order Caryophyllales; family Cactaceae; genus Carnegiea; species Carnegiea gigantea. Next base: position 13,465 of record JAKOGI010002011.1, on the reverse strand, counting down.
CATCAAAGAGCCCTTGTACGTGATGGTTCATCTCATGATCTTTCATAAAATGGAGAATAAAAGGTCTCCATTACCAACTGTTGCCTCAGCATGTGATCTTAGCTGCTTCTGGTCCGAGGCTGTTTCTCTACTTTATCCACTTGTATTCTAGTTCTACAGTCTCCTGATTGTAATTGTTTTTGTTAACAGTGTTAAGCAGCAAAGCTAAGCATCTTTTGGAGCAGAATTTCCAAGCCTTCAATCAGATTAGCAATAATCTGTCATCATTAAAGGTGAGCATCTTCTGCCTGGAACGAAATATGAAATATCTTTCTTTTCAAAACCCTACCTAGATTCCACTTTAGCGTAAATGTAAATTTTTGTCGCATTTTTCTTTGCTTGGGATATCAAGTAAATATAAACCCTTGGAGCAGTTTTCTTGTCTGATTTATTAAGATAGGCAAATAATATGGAGAGGGCCTGCCATTTTTTAAAAAAACAATTTCGACATAGAATCACTGTTGAATAGCTTATTGCCTTATTCTGAAGCATCTTATTTGCTCTTCTTTCGTTGAGAATGATATTTTAGTCTCTGTTTGGCAAACAATATGTATTTATGGTTTTTGTGACCTGTAATTTCTGCTAACATCGTAAGCTAAGAGGTAGTTTCGGCTGAAGATATAACTGGTTTCCTTGATTTTGCACAGATCCTATTTGTTCTTTGTTCTCTGTGATTAAATTCTGCTGGATGCCTTTTCTGGTTATTATCACTGGTTCTTTCACACAGTTCACATACCACATTTTCCTTCTTTTTTTGAGAGCTGATTATGTTCTCATACTGCATTTTTTGAGTGGATTGTTGGACGTCAATTTTTTTTTTTTGTTATTTAAAATTATCCATCTGTGTGAGAGTGTGTGTGTGTGTGTTTTTTTTTGGGGGGGGGGGTTGTTGGATAAGGCTCTGTATTGACATCCAACACAGTCACCAATGCTTCGTGCATGAGTTCCTTCACAGAATCTGTAGTCCCCTTTATTTAAAAGACCTCTTTGATTCCTTTGATTATTCTTGTATATGTATACAGTTGCAGGACAACATTAATCTGTTTTGCCGAACAAGGGACAACATCAATAACATTAATGCCATACTAAATGAGTATGTATCTGCTGGTGTAACGACACCATTGCCAACTCCACATGTTTACATTTTTTTAAAAAAATACATTATACATATTTGAGAAACTGTTATGTGACTGCAAATTATGGAATAATTGCAGCATGAAGCAGTGTTCGGGCAAACTTAACCAGATGCAAGAGCTTCCCATATCTATTGATCAGAATCTTTCCAATAGTATTCTGCCATGCACAACTCCGGTAGCTGCTTAATATTTGACTGATTCTCAGTTTGATGGTTTTTTAACTAATGTGTTGGTACTCAGGCCTCATGTTTTTTTGCTTCTCAACAATTGAGAAAGTCACTGTTGGGCAATATTTTCAGCTTCAGATTATAGTGGACAGAAGCAAGTGGTTCATAGATTGTGTAGAGTTGGGACTCTTGGTATCGATTGGGACTCAAACAAAAAGGACCCAGGGGCCGCCCACGCGGCGGGGGGGGGGGGGGGAGTGTATCTCAATTTCAATTTTTTAGCGCAATTCAACAACATGATCCCAAAAATGACTTCATTTCAAGGAAATCTCAGGCGTTTAGAGCCTAGAAGTTCTTTTCAGTGAATTTTGGGGTCCTGGGCGGTATTGAAGGGATAATATAAAAAATCATATCGAAATAACCGTCTTCTCTTATCTTCTATCTCCCAAAGCCCATCAAATTCCTCTTGGTCCTCAAACAAGTCCTTACCATTCCTCACCCACTGTCCCGAATTGCATACCGCATCTGTCACTGCCTAATTCCAAATTCGTGTGTCCTTTGCTTCTTTTCTCTCTTTCATCTCAGCAAATTGATTCTCTTGTTTGTAAGGACACATTTACCCATATTTACAGTTGGCTCTTTATTGTGGATTTGACAATATGAAGGCCGTGGTGAATTCATTTTTCCTAGCCTTGCAGTTCTATACTTGCAAAGTTGCAATCACTGATGGACATATGACCATGTGTGAACATGTCTTCATTCTATGCTGATTTATCACAATTTTCATTTATTTCTATAGTTGTGTGTAAAAGGAGAGAAGACTGCTGATACATATAGGCATTATTCTCTCATGCAGTCTTCTTCCCTTGATATTTTTATTGAGAGATTACCCAAATCCATGAGCATAACTTAGTGTCCTGCCTAGGTAAGGGTTTCTATTTGGTGGAAGGGTTCTCTTCTGTTTTTCTCTTTTTTTTTTTTTTTTTTGGGGTTGGGGGGGGGGGGGGGGGGGGGAGGCTGTGAGGGCTGGGGTTGAACTTAAATTGAAACTATTGTGCGTGCATGAGACTACTTGGTGAGGGTCTTTGGTCCACTATAATCCAAGCTTGAAAGACCTCTCAGATGCGAGTTCCTTTGCTATCCTAGAAGCAGACAAATATAAATATTGCCGCCTGCAGTAAGGGAAAGAATGTTAGCCTCCTATAACTTTTTTTTTTTTTAATCATTGGCATTCCACCAGATGACGTTTGGGATGCTTAGTGGAGTTCAACCCAAGCAGGAATCAAGATGTTAACGAGAATCTGGACTGCGACTACAGAAATTTTCTGCTGTAAATTCAGTTAGGACCTCTTCTGTCATGTGCGATTCAGCTGTGCATATATTGGGTCTCATGTTTACTTCTAGAGAACACAATTTTGGAACTTGCTGAGTTTACATCAACAGAAAGTAGAGTGTGGGCATCACAGAATAAAAACACAGAGGAGCTTGTTGCCGGTTTCTGTTGCTTTGGTGCCAAGTCATGTATAGGGGTTTACAACACCAGTAGAAGTAGAAAAATAACATGTGGGGGTCCTTCTCTGCTGCTCGATTGGGTTCTCATTTATACCCCCTCCCCCGCGTGTGATTCTGGATGCTACTTATTCAGCAAAGCAGTGTCAATGCAGGTGTGATAGGGTTTTGGGTATTTTTGCCATTACAGTGTTGGTTTCTCTGTTGTGTATTCTGCTGGATGTCAATAGAAGCCCATTGCTTCATATATGTTCTGCCGCTCAGATAAAGGCATTGTTGTAGATGTTTATACTGATCTTGCGGCGTGTTGTAATCTAACTAGCCAATGTATCTTTGGCTTGCCAAACTCGAGCTTGGCTCAAAACGTTCTTTTTAGCTTTGAAATCTGTAAGTATGGAGATTGTGGTAGTCTTTGCACCCGTTTTACAAGGAAAATGTAAGTCCTTCCTCTTAAGTGAAAGCGTAAATGTGAAGTATTTGCAACTAGGCAGTAGCCAGTATTTGCAACAGGCGAAATTTTAGTGAAAATGCGTGATAATCAAGTTGAACTAAGGATCAAACTTGGTTTAAATATACAGAAAGTTGTGCAGCTTATCTTTGGTCATTGAGGAGAGAATCTTACTTAAGAGTTTTCGGCTTCATGTCTGGTCCAATTAGAACTCGTCGTAAAAATAAAGGGGCCGGGGGTCAAAGATTTATCGTGTTTGTGGGTAGGTAACACTCCTACAGTTTTGGCTGACATTAGCACATCTTCTGATCTGTTGTAATTTGAATGTTCGTTTTTCAAAAATTAAAATGCTTCCTTTCACCGTGTTAAATATCACAAAAATACCTTCGTAGAATTTAGAAATCAGTGAGTGAAGCCCACTATGGACCCAAACTGAAGAAGATAGTGCCACTAAAAAAAAAGAAAAATAACTTAGTTTCACTATGAAAAAAAAGAAGATGATAACTTAATGCCACAATAGATCAAGAGCTTTGTATTCTAAAGTTATTGTCATAAATATATCATCATGAACTATGCAGCAAGTTAGGTTAATCCATTTTTTTTTTTTTCAGTAACTTACATACATCTATATTGGTAGTAGTTTTCTTCCCATTTGTCAGCTTGTGAATCTTGACGTTAAATTTATCTGTAAACTTGTGTGGGACTTTATTTGTTTTATGCTGGTATTGTTTGGTTTCTTCTTGTTTTGTTTGGTGTCATTGGGATGGATCATCTCTACGTTGCAGCATGGCTCTCCAATTGTCTTTGACGACCCAAATGTAATATTTCATGTCAAATTATCTCTTCCATAAAGTCTATGCTAGATCAACGAGTTTGCATTCCAAGAAAAAATATGACATATCCACACATCTCTTCTACATGTTGTATTATGAGAAACACAATTGTTCAAATGAACATGCAAACGTGTAGGATGTATCAAGTTAGATTTTACGGAATTAGTATTTTATTTAACAATAGAGATATTATCTTATTAAATCAAACTTATATTGTAAATGACGGATGACGCGTTAATGTCTAATCAACTATCCCATTATTTTTTTCAAAAAGGAAAGAATTCCTTTCCATCTTGTTTGCTCCAAAGGTTAAATTAAAAAAAATTTAACCTTATTCACAAGCTGGAGGTATATAATTTGACTTACATGGTGAAAGCATATACATAAAATAAAATGCGTGAACAACAATATGCAAACCATTGTAATATGCCTCTAGACCTACAAACCAATTATTTAGATTGAGTCAATAGCCTGACTTTGGCTTGTTTCGCAGTTACCAAATGGAATATCCGCATTTGATTAGGTTATGGTTTGCCTCACCTTTAGTCTCCATTGAATACTTTCGGCTATTAGCTACCCCAACTTTTTTTTTTAAAAAAAAAAAAAATTTAAACAGACGTAAGAATAATTTGGATTGCTTTACTTCAGGTTTGGAATTAGGTTGTCATTCAGCAATAATCAATATAGATCTACCTCTTATCGTTTTTCTTTTTCCTTTTTTTTTTTGGTTGCATTGTACATCTACCTTTTATCTTAATTACGGAAGTGAAAAAAAGTAGGATACAAAAATTCAGAGATTTAACATACACAAGTATGTATGGACCTGACAAATGGATCATTCAATTCGGGTACGGATAGGATTAAGTTTGGATTAGGTGATGCTTCGGGTTAAATAACATTTTGGGTTGGTTCGGCTTGGTCAGATGAACTTCAATTCAAGTCGACTTCAGGTCGACCGATCTTTGGTATAATGTGCTTGTCATGCAAAAGCACGCAATTTGGTAGAAAATTTCGGATCAAGTATGGTTCCGTTCCGGGTCAATTTGGATTTTAAATTCGCTTGCAGGTGAGCCCATTTCAGATGTTGGGTCGGGTATGGATTCGGATCATTCGATTCATGTTTCACTTATTGGGTCAGTTTTACTAGGTCTAAGTATGTAGGACAAGAGGAAAAATGAGAGTATCCACCAACGTACTGCGACGTGATATCCAGAATTAAAATTGTTAACCAATACAACAATAAAAAATCTAAAATACTACTAAAATATTTATTTCCAAATGAAAATAGGAAACATCATAACAAAATCTGACACCCTAATTCGATCAACAAATACTAATAAAATCTCACTCCTTAGGAACCTTGGGATAATTGGCGGATAAATAAGCCTCCAAATCGTCTTTCATATCCTCGAACTAATAATTAATAAATGCCAAAGTAGCACCAGCACGATTCAAAATGGACCAATTATCATTCTTCTTCAAATTAAACCAATTATACCCATTACTAATCAAATTAAACCATCGGGGCCCTGGGACTGTGCATCCGTGGATTCCCTAATCTGCTGCAATTCATTCAAACGCTGCAAATTACGCTTCAGAATCTTCCAATTAGCATTCAAACAATCCATTTCCGTCTCCAGCCGTTCCCTAAAGAACTTATTATGTTCCACTGCATAATAGTTAACAACAACAGATTAGGTTTGAACAAATCAAACCATATACAGTTTACAAGATTACTTCTTGTATCCTACAAAAATAGGTCAAGGATTTTGTTTCCAAGAGGGACAATTAATTTGGGACGAATGGAGCAATAAATAGGTCATATGAAGGAAAAAGAAACGCACCAGGTGTAGGCGGTTCAATATCAATAAGAGGACAGGCGACTAGGGGGATCTCGGAAGTACTTCTCCACAGCATCGTTGGAAGCAGTAGCAGTAGCAGTAGCAGTAATAGTTGTAGAATCAGAATCAGAATGATGCGGCGAAGAAGTATGGCAACTATATTTTCCAAAGTGTGAGATTACACTTTCTGGTAGCCCTAGCCGTAGGGGATTGTAAGTATAATTAGAGACGGATGAAAATCGAGAGCAAACTAAACAAGACACGCTACGGCAGATCAAGTTCACGGGGATGAAAGCCATTGATTTTGAAATTTGTTATTGGGAGTTTGTGACCAATGCCTGATTAGGCTGAGAGAAGAGAGGCGACGACAGGGGGGTGTTCATCGTCTCTGTCCTCCCGGGGATAATGGGGTTAGGAGGGGTACAGGGCTTCGGAAGGTGCGCCTAGCGTCTTGAAATATTGGATCTCTTACGGGTAAGTCGATAGAATTAGTTAAGTCTGTGCATAGGCGTAAGATTAGCATATTCAAGAGACGAAGTGGGTGGGAGCTAAAGTTAGAGAGATTGATGGGTACAAATTATGGTATTCGGGGTAAAATAAGGCGAATAATGGAGTTGGCATCTTGGTTGAGAAAGAGTTGGTGGACTTTGTGGTCGAAGTGAGACGTAAGAGCGACCGGATTATGGCTATTAAGGTTTTGGTGGGTTCAGAATTCGTGAATGTGGTTAGTGTCTATGCTCCTCAAATAGGTTTGCCGGATGATATTAAGAAGTTATTTTGAGAGGATTTGGATATGGTCATTCAGGATGTACCTCGGAGCGAGAAACTTTTCATAGGAGGCGACTTTAATGGCCATATTGGTGTTGATTCAGTTGGGTATAATACGGTCCACGGGGGTTTTGGTTTTGGAGAGAGGAGCACAGGAGGGGTTTCTGTGCTGGACTTTGCGGTGGCCTATGAATTGTTAGTGGTCAACTCCTATTTCAAGAAAAGGATGATCACTTGGTCACCTTTAAGAGTGGCTCCTTAAAGACCCAAATTGATTACTTCCTGATGAGGGGGGATAGCCGGAGGTCTTGTAAGGATTATAAGGTGATCCCTAATGAGTACCTAGAGACTCAACATAGGTTGCTAGTATTGGATGTGGAGTTCAAGTGTTCAAATTGGAAGAAGAGGAGAGTCGGGGATCCTAGAGTTAAGTAGTGGACCCTCACGAAGGAGAACGCCGGACTATTATCAGAGAGGACTACTGAAGAAGAAGCTTGGAGGAGGGCAGAGGATGCAGATTCAATGTGGGAGGCAATGGTAGAGTGTATTCAAAGGTCGGCTAAGGAAATCCTAGGTATTTCTAGGAGAGGTGGTAACAAAATGGAGGGTGCCTGGTGGTGGAACGAGGAGGTAAAAGAGAAAGTTAAGGAGAAAAAAGAGGCTTACGCGGATGTCATGAACAGTGGAACGGATGAAAAGAGAGAGATTAGGAGAGTTAGATATAAGGCAGTTAAGAAGGTAGCCAAGAAAGCTGTGGCGGCAGCTAAGAACTTGGCTTTTGATAGGTTATATCATAGATTGGAGGCCAAGAAAGGGGAGAAAGAAATCTTTAAACTGGCAAGGGTTAGGAAAGAAAAACTAGGGATTTAGGTGTTGTGAGGTGCATCAAGGATGAAAATGGTAAGGTGTTTTCTGAGGATGCAAAAATTAAGGAGAGATGGCAAAGGTACTTTTCCAAACTCCTTAATGGGGAAGTGATGGAAGATTCCCGCAGTAGGGGCAGAGAGTGTAGTGAGAGGTGACTTGATCCGTGAAGCCTTATCACAAAGGACGAGATCAAGGAGGCATTAAAGAAGATGACGAATGGGAAGGTAGAGGGTCCAGATCAGATACCGATCGAAGTATGAAAGTGTTTGGGTGAAGAAGGATTAGAGTGGCTAACGGAGGCTTTCAATATTATTTTTAGGACCGTTAAGATACCCAGAAAATGAAGGTTTAGTACAGTCATCCATCTGTACAAAAACAAAGGGGATATTCAAGATTGTAATAATTTTAGGGGTATAAAGTTGCTCAGCCATACTATGAAGTTATGGGAGAGGGTGATTGAGAGAAGGTTGCGAAAGGATGTTTCAATTTCTGAGAATCAATTTGATTTTATACCAGGTAGGTCGACCATAGAGGCAATTTACCTCCTTAGAAGGCTCATGGGTTTGTACAGAGATAAAAAGGTGGATCTTCATATGGTTTTCATTGACCTGGAAAAAGCTTATGATAGAGTCCCGCGTGAAGTGTTATGGAGCTGCTTAGAAAAGAAAGGAGTGTCGCCCTTGTATATTAGAGTTATTAAGGATATGTATGAGGGAGGTCGGACAAGTGTTAGGACGCCGGGAGAGGTCTCCAATGACTTCGTTGTTGGTATGGGGTCTGCATCAAGGTTCTGCCTTAAGTCCTTTTCTTTTCACCTTAGTTATGGATGAACTTACAAGAGGGATTCAAGATGAGTT